>CM040242.1:184917986-185082942 GCA_022545495.1 Chrysanthemum lavandulifolium
CGCAGCCAACCTACCTTTAATACGAGAAATCCACCACACTTTGAAAGTGTTTAGATTCTATTAGTGTGCAGTGAGTGAATAGCTAAAAGAATAGAGTGACCATCTTTGAATATCGAATATAAAGTAGTATAGTAAGATAAACAAGGCTTTGTTAAGAAGTTTCTTTCTTTGCGCCTTTCAGGAACTATTTTAATAGTGCATTTTTTTGAATATTGAATAGAAGGATTAATGATAATGAATCTGTTTTTATGTTATTTCGTACTGTAGAATTCTTTTCCTTGACCTCTGGCTCAAGGCCCTTAGGCTGAGCCCATTCATTCCATTCGATCGATCTGACCTATTAAGCGATAATAGCAGAGGAGGATTTCTTTTCATTACACATCTTTGCAAACCAAGTGGGTTCCTTCATAGTGTTCCTTGATGGATGTGATTGAATTCATTTGTGTAGGGTTGAACTTGAAGACTGGGTGGTGTTTGAACCATTTGTGGTGGAGGAATTGCTCCAAGTTGTGGAGTATGTTGTTGATTAAATTGTTGATGATAAATTGCTTGTTGTTGATTCCATTGTTGATGTTGTGGACTTAGTTGTTGTTGTCGTTGAGAATAAGTGTAAGGGAAATAGTTAGAGTATGGTGGTTGTGACATGTTGATAAACTTGTGTTGGTAAAAATGGATCTTTGTAGTCGAATGAACCTTTGTTGATGAAGTATCCTTAGGCGTAGAAATCACAATAAACCAAGTAGCACTTATGCGTAAAAACACCAAAGTTAAGCGTAACAATCAAGAGTTACGCGTAGGTTTAGCTTACGCGTAAGTAGGGAAAAGACGCTAAAGTTATGCGTAGACACAAAGTTAGGCGTAGAAATTAGGCGTAGGATTACCTTATGCGTGGATCGGGCTTAGGCGTAAGATGAATCTTAGGCGTGGGATTTTCTCGCGTAAGCTTTATGCTTATGCGTAATTTTAGGTTTTATCCCAAGTGATCTTTACACTATCACGGGCAAAAGATATCCAAAGTCGACGTATTTTCGAGCTTATCCAAGCAAGAAAACACGGAGTAAACCACTGGCGAAGATCAAACCACGGATAAAGTTACGCGTAAGATTAGGGTTTTGATACGCGTAATCTTACTCGTAAAATGATTTTGCCCAAAGATGTTTCTAAACCGGTTTTGTGTGATGAAATAGCTTCAATAACAACAAAATGACAAAAAGTGTGAAACTTGATGATCCAAAGCTCTCAAAACCATTACGCGTGGGATTACACCTCGCTCAAAAACTAGTTGAAAACTTTACCCACGCATAAAGTTCAAACTTTTGCTAAAACGATAAGTTTAACACCTTATAACATTGAAAGTACAAGAATCTTGGAATAAAAAGTGTAAAAAATGCGTTTTTAATCAAGCCAAAGTTATGGAACCGTAAGTTAAGCGTGAGACCACAACTCACTTCAAACAATACGTTCACCCAACTATTAGGCGATTGATACCACTGTTAGGTGACTAGTTTTACAACACAAGCTTACTAGAAAGAGATAAAGGCGATTGAACAATAAACCAAACACACACACACAAAGTAATAGAACCGGTTATGCGTAGAGAGTGAGTGAAAGGAAAAAATTGAACAACCAACCCTCAAGTGAGGGTTATACAAGACTATTTATAGGCAAGGAGCTAGGGCAACACTCCCACTCCTTCCCTTTTCCTTATTGGACATGGGCCTAAGCTTATGGGCCTTCTACATAAGCTAGACCTTAAACAAACATAAAGGCCATAATAAGCTACCTATTACATATGAGAAACTAACACTTGAATTAAGGTTTAGGAGTGATTCCAACAGATTCTTTTTGTATTTTTATGTTTTATGAAAGTAAGTAAAATCTCGGGGTTTGAAGAGTGTGTTTTTGAACTACTTAATTAAACTAATTAAAAGTAAATTAAACTAATTGCAAGAAAAGTAAATTGGTGAACTCGTATGATGGGAAAAGTGTGTTTACTTAGATTATCTTTACTCCCTAGTTATCTCTTAATAATTAGCCAAATTTTCACGTCCTTATTTAATTAGTGCGTTGTATTCCTTTATTGTCGTTGGGTGGTGCCAAATTCCCTAACTCTATGAATGTACAAGTCTCCTTTAAGAATCCCTAGATCTACAAGTGATAATATGTCATCTCCCTAGAAACTCTTACTATCAACAAGCCGCAATTCACGCAATAAATACAACGAATGAAATAACTAGTGCACTCTAGTGTATAAAAGCGTTTAGTCGGATTTACAAGCTAATAAATGGGTGAAGAAGCTAGTTTTCCTACTCCTAACGCAAGACAACCAATTAAACAATAGACGACAATTAATAATCAATAACTAGGTTTCATTCATTCCAAGCAAACACTAATTAATCTATCCGGACATGTTAATTGGAAGAAAAGAAACACATATAATCAAACAAGACATAGACATATTGAATGATTAAAGAGGAATAACTTAACTTCAATTAAACATGAGGGCTGTAAAAACCCTAACAAAACTGCAGAAATTCGTCCTTCAAATTGTTCCCAAATACGTGTTACACTGAATGAAAAATCTATGAAAACTATATATAGATATACAGATGTGGCGGTGTCACTTTGTTGTTGTGACGCCGTCAATTAGGGTTTTTTCTTGTGCAAGTCATTATTGTGACACCGTCGCTTTGTACCTCTGATGCCGTCACTTTGTAGGTAGTGACGCCGTCAGCCTTTGACCATCACAAAAGTCTGAGCCGTCACATGTAAAATTTACTCTGAATCATTATGTTGATTTGTAAGTGACAGTGTCACGTTATAGCTTGTGACAGCTTCAGGCCTCCTTTCCTGACTTCTTTCGTGACTTGGTCGTTTTCTTCGTTTTCTTGTTCAATGTAGCCCAAAACATGTCGGTTTTCAGCTTTTGCGTCAAAGTACCTAAAATGTTAAAAGGAAATATTTAGGGCAATAATTGATCACAAATGCACGAGTTTAGAGGTTAAATGGCCCATTAAAAACGCACGCTTTAAATCCTTATCACAATAACAATATTTGTATCTCATGATACACTCATAAAAATTTATACCCTCAATATGTCGACCACATAGATATTCATAGAGCAAATTGTAGAAAACTAGAAGGGGGTTGAATACTTTTACCGATTAAAACTTCGTTTTTAACTATTTAAATCAACTTATGTCAATCTATTTAATGAGTGTGTTGGATGATGATAGATAAGCATATAAATAAGTAATGCAAAGATAAAGAGTAAAGGAACACAAAACCACGACACAAGTATTTATAGTGGTTTGGCTACAAGGACACCTTCCTTGCCCTACTCCACTCCCCGAGTTCCCCACTCGAGAGTTCGTAAGCACTACACAACACAAGCTCCTTAATGTGGCAGAGAAGCCTTCACAACGTCGCATACTCTTTATCCGGTACTAGGCTAGACACCGAGTTCTTCCACGAGGTAGAACCACACATATCACAACGTCGCCTACACTTTATCCGATACAAAGCTAGATACCGAGTTCCATTACAAAGGAGGAACTACTACCCATAACTACACCAATACACGCCTACCCCAAAGGAGACACACTCCTTATTACAACATCATAAGGATATCAATATCTTTAACCCAAACTAACTATCTTGTACATCGATGCACCATATCGAATGTACACCCTTGGCACCTTTCATTAATGCCTTCGACACGACCCTTCGGCACCTTTCACTAATGCCTTCGACACGACCCTACGGCACCTTTCACCTTTCATTTAGAAAATTCTTTAAAAAATATAAGAAATGAAAAACTAGTTTTTAGCCTATTTTGAGATAAGAATAACTAAAATCAATTTGCTAAAATCAATAGAAATATCAAGCTAGGTGTTTTAAGATGTGAGAAACAATGTGTGAACATTGGAGCAGAAATATGGTGAATTTTGATGAAGTGATAAACCAAAAACACCTTGAATGTGATCCTAAGTTATCTTATGAGTGAATGTGAGACCAACTGAGCTTGAGGAAGACTTAAGTGATCCTCAAGTATCATGTTTAACTAGTCTAATAAGGTCAGGAATATTGGATTGATGTAAAGATGTTTAAACATCTATTTTTGTCTGTCCGGATACTTTACTTGAGGGATCCGGCTAGTTATAAGCCAGGGATCCAGCTTCTGGGACAGGTTACTCCACATAATACATTTAAAATTTTGTTCTAGGTGTTGCATACTGAAACTAATGATTTCTACTAGAAACATGCATCAATACAAGTAAAACATGGTAAGAATGGCATGTAAGAACATCAAATGATTAACAAATGATTCAATTCATTGGTATGATCAAGTTACAAAGGTAGATATAAGACAAATCCTAAGGATTGATTTTATTAAAGAAAAGACTAAATTTCTCATTCATTTTCGTTTGATGGATCATCGAGTGGGTTGTGAGTAGTTGATGATTCAGGAGCGAAGAATGAAGTGATGAGAGATGTGTTCAAATGTTCCATCATTTTGTTCACAAGTATATATAAAGGATTTTGAAATTGAGGATGATAGTACATGACATGATGATAAAGGCGTGTTAGGAACATTCCATATGGAATTAGTTTGTTCTTGTTACCTTGGAGGTTTAAAATTCGCCTTACGAAGAAGTAGACGAGATTGTATGGTTGTTAAGTTAGGAGACAGCAAATCATGTGATCACAACATGCAGGAAGTATCTCACGGTTTCCTCTTAGACTCCAAACATTTTCACGTAGAATGACTGCGAGAGGTTTAAGATCATTTCGGATATCACGTGTATGGATTATGTTTGGATTTGAGTAATTGGATTGAGGAGTGCATAAAATGCGAGTTATTTCTTGAGGAGAAGGTATGTATGAACAATATGGACTGTTTTCTTCACGGTAGTTAAAGAGAGAATCAAGAGACCAATCTTTAGTGAAGGCACATTGTCCATGATTTGGAATTCGGAGAATGTGAGCAAATTGCTCAAGAGTCAAGACAAACTTTTGATTTTTGATCCAAAACCATAGTGATAGAGAACGATTCTCGTTACGAACGAGTTCAACTTGACGGAAGAATTCCAAAACAAACCGCGGATAAATTTTCTTGTTATTCCCGAGAAGACATTCTAGTCCTATGGTGCGGAATGAGGTATTGATACCTTCTTGGTATAATAGGGCTGAGTCAACAACACGTCCTTCATGAAAGCAACGAGTTTCGAGATTATTGAACCCACGAACATGATTGCCAGGTGTGTTGGGCTCAAGAGATATATTAGGAATGTAGACACAAGTGAGTTGATGATCGAATTCATACTCATGAGTCATGATGAGACCTATAGACATGAAATGAATAATTTACATGAGTATGTTAGGACAAAGTAACGCTTCAAGAGTGAGAACGTTAGTGACATCTTAGTTCAATCCTTCTTTATTGTTGAAATGATATGATCTCCTAATGTTTTTATTGACTATTCTATTTTTATTAACAATGAAAATTAACTTACTTTGTTATAATATTCTAGTAGGGTTTTCCCTTTTATGGTAAATTTTAAAAAGTGGTTTTTATGTTGCATGAGTATCTATCACCAGACCCACGGTTATGCCGGTTCCATTTTAAAAGGGATCCGACTAGTTAAAGATCGAGGATCCGGGGATCTGCAGGTTTGACAGAAAAGTGGTTTTGACGTAGAATCGATTTTTGCAACTTTTATATTATAAAGTGGAATATGTTTTAGCCAATGTAAGTTCTTAAGCATGCATTAATTATTTTAAAAACATGTCAAGGATTGAAATGTGTGAAAGAAAGAAAAATTACAAGAACACATTATGCGAGAAATAAACGAGATAACTACGACAATTAATTATATTTCATTTCAACGTGTAGAGCAATACAAAGGATCGGATATATGATACAAATGTAGATCAACAAGACAAAGTACATGTCTCCATGACAAATCTATAACAAGCTCATAACATAGTGCTTATAACATCGCACTTTACAATCAACTGAATAACAAATACATAACTCTTTTTTTTTAATCATAAACATAACAAATGCACATAACATCCCCCCACTTGAGATGAACAATGGGAATTCGGGGGGTCTTAAATGATCTTTAAGAATATGTCGTTGACGAAAGCGTGATTCCCGAACCTTTCCACTTGAACCTTGAACTTAGGCAAATGATGACTTCCCAATCACAAATAAAGACTACATGGTAGGCTAAGGTGTATAGGTGTAACGAAACAATATATTGGGATAACAAAATGAAAGGAATGGCTCAAATGGGTGTATCTAGGGGTATTTTTCACTAAAGGTGAGTGCAACAAAATGGTTTCACATGGGGGTCAAGAAGTCGAGGTGACTAATCGATAGACACACAATGGTAGGCTAATTGGGTGATAATCCTATAATACTGCCTTCTTAAACTGAAAAGTCCAAATACATCGAGTTAACTCAACATACCTCGTCTATGGTCTCGAAATGATGTAAAAGCCAAGTTCTAAAGTTTACAAGCTACCGGCAAACTCATAATTTGGTGGATTTTGGGGTAAAAATTTGGAAATGATAAGGCTAATCTCACCAAATAATATCAAGGTTTATATGTGCTCGGCTAAGGTCTAATCTAGTTAGGTTAAGAAAAACATGTCAAAATTTTTAAAATGGCATAATTTTTCAAAATAAACTAGAAAAAACGAGGGCAAAATAAAGTTCAAGAGACAATTCTACTCCCGTCCCCCCACTTAAATTGTACAAAGTCCCTTTTGTACTAAGCGTTAAATAAAGGTAAAGAGAAAAGTAGAATTAGAGAGAGAACTTCCCTGAAATTTGCTCCAAAAAGAAAGAAGGCCCACGAAAGAGAGTCGTGCCTTCGCATAAGCATCCACGAGCAAACTTCAATCCATGAAATCACACTACCGACAAGCATAATTCTAAAAAGAAAAAAAATGAAAAATGAAAAATAAACCTAACTTTCTTCCGTAGGAATCACGGTTGCATTTAGCGCATGCAACAAGCCTTTTAAACCACTTGGTGTCCCAAGTGGACGAGTGTAGTCTCGTGAGGGCTTATAGGGAACATATCCACTGTCAGGTCACTAGTTTTACAAACACAAGTTATAAGAGAAGAGATGAAGGCGGATGAACAAGTTATAAGCACACACACACGATGATAATATGACCGGTTATGCAACAAGAGTGAATGAGAGAATAACTTGAACAACCAACCCTCAAGTGAGGGTTATTACATTGTTTATATAGGCAATGAGCTAGGGCAACACTCCCTCTCCTTCCTTATTCCTTATTGGGCTTGGGCCTAAGCTTATGGGCCTTCTACATAAGCTTGACCTTAAACAAACATAAAGGCCATAATAAAGCTACCTATTACATATGAAATATAAATACTTGAAATCTTGTTTAGGAGTGATTCCAACAATCTCCCCTCAAGTATATATGAATGTAAGCGGTGAAGGCGTTGATGTAATAGTAGCTCGACGCCTTCGACATTCTTCTTTCTTGTGAGAGGAATTGCCTTGATTGAACAATCTCCCTAGTGTAGAGATAGTTATCTTTGAGCAGTTATGCTTGACGTCATCTTTAACTTTGTTCTTTGATCATTGTTCTTTGTGGTGAAAGTGATAGTATGTTGTTGTGCGCATCGATGCGCCTCAGTGCCTTGTTGCTCCAGTGTCTCCACGTCATTCTTCAACATGCTCACACGCTCTTTGGCGTTGGAATTCAATACTAATGAAGTTCTTTAAGTCTTTAACTTTGTAGATTCTTTGGCTTGACGAAGAATCATTACATGATTGTGTTGCTTTTGGATAGAACTTCCATTAGTGATGATGTTGGCGTGAGCATGAGAAGAATCAAGACGATCATTCCGCTCCGAGCTTCCATAAGAAGAAAACATTTCAAGCGGTTAGTAATAAGCGGTTTCGGCACTTACAAGTTTGAACTTGAGAGTGTTAACACATAGTGTGAGAACACAACTCTAATTCTTACAAAGGCCGTTCTGAACCTGAGTCCCATAAGTGAGATAACGCGATGTCCAAGTACATCTGATTCAGATGAGTCATTGAGGTACACCAAGCATCACCTCACGATCAGACCGATTGAGACACACTCCGCGTAATCCACGGGAGTTACCGGCGAAGTGACTTCTGTGGTCGCTGTTTGATGTTGACCACGGCGGAGTTTCCATTCAATCACCGAGGATCACGGATGTGAACCTCTCATAAATGTTCTCGACAGTTGCTAAGATCCGTGAAGGACTCGATATGAACCATCGATAATCTTATTTGTTGATCATCAAGTGATTAAATGTCAAGTGTTCCTAAGAGATCTTTTGATGAATCTCGTGGCTCTAGACTCAATAGTGCGTTTTGGTTTTCTTGGCGGAGACTAGGAGAGGGTCTCCTTCTTCAATACCAACGATCTCTAAGAGAAAGCCAATAGTTTACGTGGGGTTCCTGTGAGAATGAAACAAGCTTCGTTGAGAAAACTTGAGTGGCTAAGAAGGTTTAGTGCATGCGCCACTTTGGGTCCATGACGACTTTTAATCTTCAATACCGGTGTCACTAAGTGACAACCAAGAGTATATGAATTGAACCGATTATGCGCCTAAGTTGAATAATCTAGAGGGCTATTTCTTTTCACCCTTTACTTTACATTTCTTTTGATTCTTCAACTCCTTCTTTCTCCGATTCTCATTTTCTCCTTTTATAATCATTCCTAAGGACTTCTAACACTAACTAATGGTAGTGTCCTTGGGTAGATCCTCCGACTTTGGCGGATCATAGAACAGTTATTCCTAACCTTAGTCACCTTATAACTCCATGACTAACCTATGTTGCCATTAAAACCACTTGTATGTGAAAATATCTCTCAAAGGGTTTGTAAATGAAAACATGTTTGAACCATTGTGAGAGATGAAGTTTTGCATAAATACTCCCCCTCCACATGTGCTTAATAGTTTTAATGGTTAAATGCACAGGTGAGGAAAGAGCGCACTTTTGAATTGATCCACGAAGATAGACAATCCCCACGAGACACGGTTACGTTGCATAGTTAAAGAGTTACATTGTCGGTTTTAGGTGACAACTAGCTCTAATAACTACCTTGAAGGTGTAGACAAACCTCGAAGGTTGTCATACCCGTCGAGTTCATGTCTATCAAGATTTTCTCGAATGGTACTTTCTACTTGGACAAGTCCTTTGCGAGACACGTTTACATTACTAGTGAACTAGCTTGAAATTATTACCCGTCGGGACAAGTCATTTCGAGTTTCAAGCAGTTTAGTACCGTCGATTCGTTGGTTAAGTCCGAGGTACAGATTCATTTGCATTTTGCACAACATATTTCTTATCACACAATTTTCTCCCCTCAAAATGGCATATGAAAATGTTATTTTTGAAACGTTTGAGAATAAATATGACCATTTCGAGTGTTGCGGGAAGAGTGACCACTGTGAACAATTTGTGAACAAAGTTTTCAACAAATACTCCCTCAACTAGTGATATAAGCGGTTGAGGTTTTAAAATCATATGGGAAGTACTTGTCTTTTGAGCAAAACCTTGAAAAATGAAAGGTTTGATAGGTTTTACTCAAAAATAAGAAGCTTCGCTCCTTTTATAAGGATTGTGGCACCGAGGCGTACCACGGGGTCCTTTCTTGACAATTACGGGTTGTACAATCGTTATGTGCACAAGCCATTGACATATTTAATCACACATCCAAAATTATATGAAGAAAACAATTCAAGGGTACCAGAAGTGCGGTGATGTTCCCGTGAGTACGAGCAGGCGTTGATAGCGGTGATGTTGATCCCGGGTCGACCACCAACAAAACTTTCCAACGTTACGGCGATCCCTTCGAACAACCGTTCATCAATCATGGTGATGATCCTTCTCACATTCCTCCGATCCCGAGAATTCCATCGCTTAGGGTTCCCAATGTTTTCACGTATGTCCTTCAATCGATAAGCTAATCCGTCCCTAACCATCTTGAGTATGATCTCCAAATTTGTGAAGCTCATTACACGCCATCAAGCAATCTGCGATGAAGTTCACTGCGATAAACGACAATCGAAAGGTTTCTTGATGAGCGTAAGTTGTGTAAATTGTTTGATGTCGGGAAGATCAAGCGTGGTGGAATGAAGTTTACGTTTACGATATGATTCAACGACAAGTGAAGATCTTCAACACGTTCTTTGATGACAATGCGTCGATGAAGATGAGCGGTGACTTGATGAATTCACGTTGTACTTGATTGAAATTGTCTCATGCGACCTTGAACTTTGGCAAGGTACATGTCTTCAATATCGTTGATGTTCAAATTCTCAAAGTCGACTTCAGAGAATGCATAGTCCCTTTCGTCTTGTCTTTTGACCACAATCTTCTTGAGAAAGTGTAGTCCCATTTAGACGATAGACCAACATGTTGGATGGCCACGATACTTTTAATCTTGAACAACGCATGTTGAGACTTACGGACCAAGCGACACATAGTAGATTCTTGACGTTCCGCCAATGGTGAAACCCATACATTGCATCTTGGTCATACGCTACCACTTTGTCGGAGAACATGTGGGTAGCACGTTCCTCGATGGCTATACAATCGAGTATATGGTAGCGGGGAATGGAAGTGTCGAGATGTAGCGTATTTCCTTGAACCATCGCCACCGTGTTGAAGAAAATCTAAGTCTTTCTTGAAAAAATGTCTCGAAAGGAATCCTAGGTCGATCGGGTTGGCCAATGGTAGGTAGAGGTCGAGACCGATCGGTGTAATATGGAGGATTGTCCGTTTGGTGAAATCGATGTTTGCTTCAGGTTGAGCCAATCCATGTTATTAGACATGGCTCGAGCAATGTTTTCAAGGTGATATTCAACCTCGATTGCACTTTCCGATTTGTCTTTCAAAAGTAGGAATGCATCATTCTTGATGCGCTTCAATTCGATTTTGTCATCTTCTTCACCCGAAACCTTTCTTGCAAGATCTTTGCATGCTCCAAGGTACTACCGCTCACCGCTTCTTGACCTTCTTGGTAGGGAGTGTTGTTAACAAGTGTAGCAAACCAATCAAATTCTTGAGCTTTATCGTCATCTAGCCGAGATATGGCGTCGGTGTGAAGCGTCTTCTTCTTCTTTTCAAAGGCTTAGATGATGATGATGGTTTCTATCCTTGTTTGGGAGAGGTGGGTTGTTGTTGGGGCTCAAGGACCTCTTCATCGTCACCACCCGTATACTCAAAGTAATCACTGTTTTTTGAGTCGGGGTGGTAACTCGGAATCGTCCCGAGGTTTATCGAGAAGACCGAGGTGGAGGAGACTTTGTTGAGAAGAAGTCCGTGGTGGAGGAGGTGGCATCGAAGCGATTCACCGGTTGCTTCGGCGTTTAGGTGCGAGTCCTTGTCCTTATCATCGTCATCTCTTGGCGTTTGGGTTGATCGGTGACTCCTTGCATGATGATCCGAGTTGAAAATCAAGTAGACTTTCAAAAATTTAGCTTCATCCGAGTAAGCGTTCGAGATCGCTTTGACATTTGCATCACTAGTTTAGCGATTAACTTTCATTCGAGAGATCGGCTTCTTTGGCCATTGTATGTTTAACCAATGCGGCGATGTTAGGAGTGAGTTGTTCGGAAAATACTTCTCTAGTCACACCGGGATAGTGTCGAGAAGAAATTTGTGGGTATGATCTCTTCTTTGCCTTCTCCGGTTCCTTTTGGACTTTAGGAACGATATCCCAAGGTACTTGTTAGTGTAACCTTGATCATTTCGTTCGCCTCTTTACGATGATTCTTCATGAACTTGAACAAACTCCCTTTCTTTACGCATCTTGTCTTTCTCATCATTTAAGTCTTGATTTGGTCAAGAAACCAAATCGGTTTTAGTAAAGTATGTCCTTCTTTCGACTTGTTGGATGACTTTCACAATTCTTTCATGAGTCCGAGAAACCAAGATTTAGGTGGTTTCTTCACGATTTGGATGATGATTTGGTTGACTTCTTAGATGGTGGTTGTGATGAATGAGACGAAGAATCCGATGATGATGAGATGTGAGGAGATTCCGGTCCTTTGGTGGTTGAAGTTTCCTTACGTGAGCGTGTAGGACTATCCGGAAGAAACTTCAGATAATCATCATCGTCATCTCTAGACTTTTCTTTCTCGAGACTTCTTGGTTTCGGTTCCTCAAAGTCATATCGATAGTATCCTCCACAAGTGTTGTTGTTGCGGAAGAGTGGCGGTACGGATCCCTTATCGGGTCGATTAACCGCATCAGATCTGGGAGAGGTGGCAAGACCACTTGATCCTCGGGGCCACCCATTTGATCTTTAGCAAATTCTTGACCTTTTGAAGGTGTCGGCGATTGTAAACTTCTTCTGTATGATTTATCCAGTTGCTCTTCTTCTTCTTGAGCTCTCATCATAGGGTACAATTTCTGGAGTCTTCCTTTTTCTTGGACAATTGGAGGACTTGGAGGTTTTGCTCTTGAGGCGGTGTTTGGTTGCGATTGCGAGTAATGAAACTCTTCATCCAGATCGGTATCTTGAGCTCTCGTCCCTAAGTTTTCTTTGTGGTTCAAGTGTGGGAATAGGTTCGGCTTCCTTTACGGAACAATCCTTTTAGAAGGAGGATTCCTTTTAGGAAGCTTCCTTTGACTCACGATACTTGTTGCGCTTCCTGCACTTCCTCTTACGGTTCTTCTTACGGTGTTCCAAGATTTTTCGTTGAGATGACCAACTTTGCCTTGTGTAGCGCTTCCAGATACCTTTTGTACGTTTCGAGCTTTCGACATCTTGATTAGTAGGAAATCGCAACACAAACACCTTGTTTCTTTGTAGACGATTCCTTGATTACGGCGGATAGAATAGGTTCCGTCAACATATCGTGATTGTCGGGGTCATTGAGCCTCTTGGGAATATCGGGATGAAGTCCAAGTGCTCTCGGATCAACAGCTTAGTATATCGATGTAGGGAATCTTTGAGCCAAGCTTGTTGAGAAATGACATCATGTCATCCCAAATCGAGCTTCGATAGCGATGTGTTTCATGTTGACCAATGCCCAAAATATTTGCGGTTCTATGAGCTTAGGATGCTCATAGCCACCGCCACGACCGTAAATGACTTAGTGATGATCATGTAGAGAGTTCTCCATGGTTGAGGAATACTCTTAAGTTCTACGTGAGAATGTTTGGTGATTACTCCTGTGGCCTCGTCATAACCGATATCGATTAAGAATTGGAGAGTGAGCTCTTGATGGTGTGGCATATAGTTTGGTTGGATCGACTTGAGAATTAGGAGAATGACCCTTAAGTCTGCAGTGTAATGGTGACTTGTTTGTGATTCGAGTCACCGTCACAAAGATCCGCCTTTGACCCTTTCCATAGTGTTCCGGCGTTGGATGTAGATCTCGTGAACAGCTTGCGAGTGAGTGAGCATATTACGATACGGATGAGTCCTCGTAATATCAATAGCAATTAGACACGAAGATTACGAGCAAGTGAGGGTGTCAAAGTCAACACGAAGATTATTCTTTCCTATCTTCATTGGATAGCCATGAGGATAGATATCGGCAATGGAGAGAACTTCGATGCATCCACATTCATTTGTTCGACCATGTCGTGATCTCGTAATAACATTAGCCAAAAGAACCAACATATCGAAAGACATAATGTTAGTCAACAGAAGGTCTTATTGTCTAGTTATTGAATGTACAGTGTCAATGATTGTTACGAGTCCTAAGTCACTTGTATGTTCAATAGTTTAATGAAGTAGTGAAATGTTTCGTGAGTTAGTTAACTTTAAGTTTTAAAGTTTATTTTATCACTTATTGTTCACAACATATCAAACAATTTATGTATATTAGTGACATTATTGGATTCGTGACGATATGATTAGTTTATTTACAAGTTTGTACACGTAACAATTCATAACGAAGGTGTGATCCGGGCTTATGCGTGGGATAAGTAGAGTTATGCGTGAGCGAAATGATATATGCGTGGCGTAAACTTACGCGTAGAATCCTAACTACGCGTAAGAAGTGTTACGCGTGGGAAAAGGGACCTTATGCGTGGGCATATATTAACCTTACGCGTAAGGCTACTCGTAAGAGTTGACCTTATGCGTGAGGTCATCGTTCACGCATATCCTTCACGGATACGCGTAGTCCCATATGTAGAACCTTATGCGTAGAAGCTACGCGTAAGACTAATCTTCGCGATAACAAGCTACGGCGTAAGGTGATCCTTATGCGTAGAGTAACAACAACCTTGATTCTGAATATTAAGTGTAGCAAGCCTGAAACAAAGCATCATATCATCAATGTTTAACACATAACATTCATTTTATGACAGATCAAAACACAATTGGACAGTTTGTCAGTTAAGCGTAGAAAATCTTACGCGTAGACTAAACCCTAATTCTACGCGTATGAGATCTAGCCATGGAATATGCATAAAACTGATTCTGGTAGTCCTAAGATGTGTTGAGAGTCTATAGGCCAAGTTATAACACTTAGTTTGCTGAGAATCAAAAATACCCAAAAGTCATGAACGTTAAACCCTAATTTCAAATTGTTAGCCAATTCGTGTTTCTGGGTGGTTAGAAACCTTGGAAATCATTAATTCAACAACACAAGAGCATAACCCAACAATCTTTTTGACCAATACACTTCACATTTAAGAATACACAATTCGACTCACAAACCCTAATTTCGTAAATCATTTGATTCGTGATTCTGGGCGAGTTTTGATGATTAAAACGGTATCATTGATGTGTTGGAAACGTTTTGACACTATTCTTTTAACCATAAACACCCAATCTTGATCATGTGATCATACACTTATGCGTAGACCACAAAAGCGAGATTATACAAATTTTAACCGTTGGATTTTGAAAGATTCAAAACCATTGCTTAAAAACATGTTGTAAACGCAAAATCACTTACAAAATGATGATCGAAACACGGATTTCTTGAGTGAATACTATCGTAGGATGGTTTTAGGTATTTTGTAATAAATGAGAAGTGAAAGTTAGGTGGAGGATATTTTTATTCAAAATATTTTTAAAGTTTTGATGCTTTTGGTCCCTCCACCTTTTCCTTTTTCAAACAAAGCCTTTTAACTTCCATTTTTGTTACCAAACAAAGATTTTAGGAAAGAAACATGACGACACTCCCCTTGACTTGAGAAAATAATGAAAGGTTATTAATTTTAGTCAGAGGAGTGTCTTTGAACCGAAAATGTACCACCATTAGTAAAAGAATCAACCGAGATATGAGAACATGCAAGTACAGATGTTTAGAAGCAGTTAAGAGATTATTTTCTCCCCTCAACACTTGATCGGAAAAATCTTGAATTTTGAAAGATTAAAGTGTTGACGGAAGAAATGTACTTGCCATGTTGAAAGAAAGATAGATTAGGAGAATATTTTTGTTGTTTTATCGGATTTTATATTTTTGTATTTTGTTTTGAAAAATATTTACGTAAGATGTTTTGGTGTTTGATGTGTTTTAAGATCGTATTAAGAGGTCATCCAATTCCTCTTGAGTCAAACACCTCATACCAATTCGGTGGACCAACTCATTAAACCTAGCGGGAGGCAAGGCTTTGGTGAGCGGATCCGCCAATTGGTATTCAAGACCACAAAGTATAATTCAACGGTACCACATTCCACGTGGTCCTTGATGAAATGATAGCGTAGATCGATGTGCTTTGATTTGAGTCTTTGAACAGAGTTGCACGAGATGGCAATGGCACTCCGATTGTCGCAATACATCGGATTCATCAAATCGTAACCATAGTCTTTGAGTTGTGTTCTCATCCGGATGACTTGAGCACAACACGCGGACATGGCTACATATTACGCTTGGTTGATGACAATGATGTACAATCCTCGCTTCTTTGATTGCCAAGACACCGTTTATCACCGAGAAATTGTAGAGCTCAAGTACTTTTCTTGAGTCTAAGCATCCCGCGTGATCGACATCGAGAAAGCGATTAGTTCAAAACCGTAATCCTTCTGATACGGATCCCCAAGTTAATGGTTCCCTTGATGTATCGGAGGATTCTTTTAGCCTCGAGAGGTAGGTTTCAGTTGGTCGCGATCGATAACGGGAGCATAGATAAGCGGCAAAGACAATATCAGTCTCGCTAGTCGTTAGATACATGAGAGACCCAATGATACTTGGTATTTGGTAGGGTCAACCAATTTCCCATGTAAATCAACATCTAATTTCTTGGTATGAGCCATTGGTGTGGCATAAGTGTCACAGTTGTCATTCAAATTTGTTTAACAGTTCAAGGGCATATTTGGGTGACTCAAGAAAATACCACGGGGTGATTGATGAACTTGCGATCCTACAAAGAACGTAAGTTCACCCATCATGGACATTTCAAAATTTTTCTTCATTAGTTTTGCAAAAGCGGTTGAAAACTTTTATGTGTCGACCCAAAATGATGTCATCCGTAAATTTGAACAATTAAGATATGTGCCCGTGATATTGTATAAAAGAGTTGGGTCAACCGAGCCTTTGGTGAAATTATTGGCAATGAGGAAAGATGATAGCTTATCGTACCATGCAGGGGCTTGTTTGAGACCATAAAGAGCTTTGTTCGGTTTGTAGACATGGTTCGGCACTCGGATTAACGAATCCGTCGGTTGGTGACATAGACCGTTTCTTTAAGTTGTCCATTGAGAAATGCCGTTTTGACATCCATCGATAAACCGTCATATTCATATGAGTCGCGAACGCAAGAAATATCCGAACGACCTCAAGGCGAGCAACCGGAGCAAAAGATTCTTCAAAGTCTATTCCTCTTCCCGACGATAACCCTTAGCAACTAGCCGTGACTTGTTTGGATAACATTCCTTGACATCAATTTGTTTTTCCAAATCCATTTTAAACCAATGACGTAGACTCGTTGGTCTTTCAACCAGTTCCCATACTTCAAGGCGCTTGAATTGGTTGAGTTCTTCTTGCATGGATTTAATCCGGTTGTCTTTTGTCATTGCGTCTTTAATGTTTTTAGGCTCAGTTGGCGGGGCGGTGAGTGCATAAATGCAATGTTCACCGTCTGTGAAAGACGTTGTCTCGTAACGATTGGTTGATTCGGGTTGCCAATAATGTTAGCCGAGGATGGTCTTTTGTCCATCGGTGTGTAGAGGTTGATGTTGGTATACATTGTGTAGATTCTAGGATTCAAATGGTTTGTTGAAGATTCCGCGACATCGGGTGCGGCGCTTTCATTAGCAAACGGGTTGAAGAACATTTGGATCAAAATCTGCGGTGGGGTACATCATTCGAGATATCATCACCGGTTCATCATTGTTGGGCGGTGTGTTCAAGCTGTTGTGTTGGAGTCAAGCGGTGTAGGTGCATCTTCAACGATAGTTGTTGTAGCAGTGTATCGGTATAGGAATATTATCGGGTTGTGCGGTGAAACAATGGATACACAGAGCACGTTCATCAATATCGTCACGAGCGTAGGAGCAAATAACCTTTCCATTTGTTGTGAGTTAGTGAGGGCTTTCTTGGTGATGATGGGGTTGAGGAAGTTTAAGCGGTTGTGACCGGTTCTAAGTCATATACTCGGAAGCCATTTCCGTGAGTTCATCAAATGAGCATGAATCGTTTCCATTACCTCTTTAGTTCGACGATTCCAGTTCTAAACCTTTAGAATTGTCACGATAACCAATAAAGACTCCAATATCGCCTTTGGCTTTGAGCTTTCCAAAATCATCACGATCATTATTTGGATAGCAAGGGATCCAAATACATGAAAGTGTTTGAGGTTCGGTTTATAGTTGTGGACAAGCTCGAAAGGTGTTTTGTTGTGGCGTTTTGTAATCATAGAACGGTTTTGAGTATAGCATGCGATGAATCGACACGCCCATAAGTAATCTGGAAGTTTAGCATTGATTAACATTGTTCTTGCGCTTCCACTAACGTTCGGTTTCGTCTTTCAACAACTCCATGTTTGATCTTGAATTCCACTTTCTCATAGAATTCACGAAGGGTTTTGTTAATAAATTCGGTTCCTTTATGCATTACGATTATCCCGCGGTGTTGCGGAGCGAACACATATTTTTGTGAGAAAGGTGATGATCATTTGTGGAGCTTGGTCTTTGCTTCAAGAAAGTAGACCCAAGTCCATCGTGAGTAGTCATCAACAATTACTAAGATGTAGCGTTTGCCATTGATCGCTTGCACGCGCATCGGGCCACACAAATCCATGCGAAGAAGATGAAGCACATCTTTGAGTCGTGTTCCACCTTTGAAGGAAAATGAGCACGAGTGCTTTTCCTTGTTCACGGTGAGCAAAGGTGATCTTTTGAATACCTGGAATCGTGGGAGTCCTTCACTAGTTTGTGTCGAGCAAGGTTGGTGATGGTTTGAAAGTTTAGATGTGAGAGACGACGCCATAGCTGGATTTTGTAGATGTTGCCTTTGAAAGTAAGCAAATGGGAGAGGAAGCAACCATGTCTTGCATAGAGATAGTGTAGAGACTAGAATTACGCGAGCGGACATAAGGTCATTTCCTTGTAGATCACGAATGAAACAAGTTTTCTCCCGAAAGCAACCTCCAAATCTCCATCACAAAATTGACCTCATCGAAAGCAGTTGTGACCAAGGCCTTCCACATAGTAAACCTGCGATTTCGATGTTCCCATTGACATAATCTCCAGTAGCCCATGATGGTCTGCGAGTGATCGTTCTCGAATCGACGGTGCCAATGAACTTTGCAATAAAGTTTGATAACAGTTTAAGGTTGCTGTCATGTGTCGGGAACATCCGCTATCAACAATCGAGAGAATGATCATATCACCGCACACACACAGACGACACGGATGGAATAGAAGTAGATGTGGAACCCGAAATGTTAGAGGGTTCCAAGCGAATATGTTAGACATACACACATTGATAATTTTAGGCATCCATTTAAATCCTAGTGTGTTATATATCCATTTCTACCATCTATAACTACTCTTTGCTTTAGTCTTAGTGAAAACACTAGGTGGTACTACATGCTTAGGAGGTGAAGCGGGAGCTACTGTGATAGCAATGGTTGCCTTAGAATCTAAAGAAGGCGGTCTACCAAGCACAAACTTAGAATGATTAGTGGGCCTAGAGGTATTCCGATTCTTAGGATTTCGTGTCGAGATTATAGCTTTAGCAACACATTTGTCATGACAATCGAATTCATACTCTTTCGACAAATAACACAAGGTGCATCGATGAATATCAAAAGTACTTAACGGTTTAGCATTAGTTACATCACTATTTGTATTACATTTTCCGACGCAACATCTATAGTGGAAGCAACATGAGTTTTATTCGAGTCCTAGGGTGTTCTTCTACTTTAGCATTCCTTATAGATCTTTTCTTAGGTCGCAACTTCCTATTCTTGATCGAGTGCTCTAGGTCGTGAAGTGCGGACATTTGGAAAGATGCAACTATTCTGTTCAAGAGAGGAAAGACATTAGCAACTTGTGATTTGGCGGTGGGAATTCTAGGTTCACGATTACTAAGTGTGACGGTGCTAATCTCTTAATCACGAGGCGGAAGTTGTTCATACTTTCCTAACATTTCCGTAACTTAGAGATAGTGTGAATCAAATCTTGATTTTCGAGCGAATATTACCAAAGAAAATTCATGACTTCTCTAGTGTGAGCAAGATAGTGATCAAGTTCGTTAGATGCTTCATGACGAGTCTTATTGAGTAAATCAAATATGACACCATATTCTGTTTAACTTTTAAAAGTTCTTGTTCATATTTTGAGATTTGACTTTTCAAAGACACGCTTTGATCATCCAATCGCTCAATTTTAGGATCGAAGATTTTGCACTCAATCGAGCGATTTTCTTTTGAAAACTAAGTTGATGATTGTGAATATCTTTTTCACACCAATGAAGACGACGTTTTGCATTGTAAATTTCATTGAGTAATCGTTTATTTTCAGCTTTTAAAGACTCGATCTGAAGCACATTATCGGTGTTCTCAATAGTTACAACAGTTTCAACAATATCAGCAGAGATGTAATCAGATGCATATGGCAAAGAATAGAATAACACAACATTATGGATATCAGCACAGATAACATCTTCCAAGAGTCGATCAACATCTTTTCTCAAGAGTTTCTTTTTACGTTTAGCATTAGAAATAGATGTTTCTTTTTTCTCGAAAACGTTTTTCATTACCCCAAGTTCCTTATGAAAATCTTTTTCCTGAGCAATTGCACAACTTTTCAAGTTTTAACATTAGGTAAAAGATTTTTAGAAAAATGTCTCTTTGTTCTCGCGCGAGAGGCGATTGAAAATGTTCAACTTTGATTTGAGGCGATATTCTATCTCATGTTGTAAAATTTTGAGGTCACCATGAAAATGTCAAAATATCGAAGAATTTTTCGATTTTCGTGTTTTGAGTTTACTTCACTAATGGAAGGTAAAGGACCATAAGTTTGTGCAAATTACATTTTGGGATTAACATAAGAAGACTCGGTGTTTTGATGATAACCCTTGGTGTGTTTGAAGAATCCGTTGGTGTGTGAAAGTGACCGCGTTTTTAAAATTAAAAGGTTTGTTGTAAACAACATTTTTAATTTTGATCGACTCTCCTCTTACGCATCTAATTCCTCTTGACGATGATATTCAACAACACTCATGACAAGATTATCAATTTTGTATTACGCACTTGAAACTTGAGGAGTTGGTTTGAATGTTTTTAGTGAAAGCTTTGGTTTGTAATCGCCTAGATTTTTCCATATCCTTTTGGATTGGGTTTTAAGGTAAACTTTTCAATAGTCATTCGATTCACCATGTTTGTAAACAACGCTTTTAAACTCTTTAAGTTTGTTTTCAAGCCGATAATTTCATCAAGAAGGTCATCTACCGATTCGTTGAATGCTTTTCAGATCACGGAGAACTGTTTTTGACAATTTAACAACTCGACCTTAGCTTTTGATTTTCCAAGGTGAGAGCGTTAATTTGCTTTTTATGTTCGTGTTTCAGCTTGTTCTAATTCGACAACAAAGCATTCTTCGAGGCGGCTAGATCACGATCCGTCTCTAAATATTTTTCGTTTTGATGAGATTTTGCAAAGCGGCTTCAAAACCTTTTCACTGTTTTCTTGAGTTTTGAAAGCGTTGAGTTGCATTTGTAAGCATTCAAAATCCTTGGTTAATGATGCATTTTACTTTTTAAGGACCGATTTAATGCAACACATGCGACAATTTGGGATTGTTGGTCTTTAAGTGTAACAAGATCTCGATGGGGCAAGGTTCACCGTGTTCAACGTGAGTCACAACATGATCATTGTTTAGATCCTCAAGTATAACCACGAGTCAATTTGATTATCAAGGAAACCATAAGGTCATCCGGATCGTCAAATGTAACTACGGGTTTATTTGAAAATCGTCGAATGAGATGTAGATGACTCATTTTGAGCGATCGAGCCGTCTTGGGATTCGAGATATTGATGGAGATATTAGTTCGAGATATGATGATGGTTTGTTCGGTGCTGAGACAAGCCATCGATGTCATACACCGGGCCTGTTTCACTCATGTGTAACTCTTGCATATTAGCCATCAACATAACAAATGCATTGGCTCGCAAGTCCTCCATATCATCATCTCGAGTGCGATCCGCCATAAAGCTCTATTCTTTGTCCATGAGAGATCCACCACTTCATCCTTAAGAGCCAAAAGTAAAGCCTCTTTGAAATAAGCACCGCCCTAGTCCTTGGCTTTGGGCATGCATTAGCCAGTGTCCTTCTCATTGCGGTTGTAGCATCTAAGACCGCTTAACCGATTACGAGCATTTCTGTTCCACCACTTGAGCTCATTGTTATTCCTACCCACACATTAAACCCTTGACCACCGCCCATCGAAGACCATAATCACGATTACGAACTTCAACCCGTCCATTGTTCACAACAACTTGAGTCCGTGTGTTAGATGAGGAACGAATCGATTGTTGGATTTGTTGGTGTAACGCCAAAAGCATTAGCAATCATCACAAATCCTTGTTGCAATGCTTGAATGGATCGATTTCCTCGACCGCTTCAACGACATATGCTTGAGCATTGTTCTTTGTATGGAACCAATTGATTTTGTTGAGGTTGTTCTTTGTGAAGGTGTGTTTGAAGCGCTTGGTTGAGTTCTTTGGTTGAGAGGATAATTACATTGAGCATACAAGGCAAGTTGTTGATTATCCGGATGTGACTGCTTAGCAATTTGAGCACGGAGAATCCTTTCCCGATCAACTTCCTTTTCATGAGGCTTCAAGTAATCATACAACAATCCATAAGTAGAATGATGAATATTCTTCGCTGACGGAGAAAGATGCCATACTTCTCCCATTCGGGACCAAGACTACTCGGGAACTTAGTATTCACAACAATTCTTGGCATGATGATGTTGTGTTTATCCAAATCATTGATGATGTCGAAAATCAATGATGATAGGACTCTAGTGTCTCTCCGTGTTCAATCATGAAGTGTTCATAAGCCAAGTAAATTTTGGATTCCAAATCCTCCCGATTGAGTCTGAGATCCTTCCATAAGAAGGCGAATATGATCCCACATTTTTGTGCGATCTTTTGAGCATCAACACTACGAAGAATCGGGTTTGGTAATCCTAAGAGGATGTATTCCATTGCAAGTTCATCGACTTCATAGTGTAGAAGTTCAGTAGGATTTAAATCGCACACAAGATAGCAATGTTGGTTTGTTCATCTCTTGGTGGAGCAAAGAGCTGGATCTCCGGTACAATGACGGTAGGCATCTCAAATGGACCTTCAAGATAACCTTCTTTAAGAATTTTCCATGTGGCTTCTTCAGGATCACAAAACCTAAAGAACCTTATCACCATTGATCGTAGTTTCTGGAGTGAGCATTGGAGGTCTATCAAGTGATCCACTTCATGAATTGATTGTTGGTCGCTTAAAGCTTCACACATCTTTGCAAACCAAGTGGGTTCCTTCATAGTGTTCCTTGATGGATGTTGATTGAAATCATTTGTGTAGGGTTGAACTTGAAGGCTTGGTGGTGGTTGAACCATTTGTGGTTGTGGAATTGCACCAATTTGTGGAGTATGTTCTTGATTAAATTGTTGTTGATAAATAGCTTGTTGTTGATTCCATTGTTGATGTTGTGGAGTTAATTGTTGTTGTTGTTGATGATTATAAGTGTGAGGAAGTAGTTAGAGTATGGTGGTTGAGACATGTTGATGAACTTGTGTAGTAAAATGGATCTTTGTAGTCGAATGAACCTTTGTTGATGAAGTGTTCTTATCGTAGAAAAGACAAGAACCAAGTAGCACTTATGCGTAAAACACCAAAAGTTACGGCGTAACAATAAGGAGTTCTGCGTGAGGATTTAGCTTACGCGTAAGTAGGATAAAAGCACTAAAGTTATGCGTAGGCAAAAGTTAGGCGTGGGATTACCTTATCGTGACTTAAGTTTACGCGTAAAGTGAATCTTATCGTGGGATTTCTACGCGTAAGCTTGTGCTTATCGTAATTTTAGGTTTTGCCCAAATGATCTTTTACACTATCACGGTGGCAAAGATATCCAAAGTCGACGTATTTTCGGACTTATCCAAGTAAGAAAACACGGAATAAACCAGAAAATGAAGATCAAACCAAGGAAAATCTTACAGCGTAATTTTAGGGTTTTGATACGCGTAGGATTGCTCGTAAATTTGATTTTGCCCAAAGATGTTTCTAAACCAGTTTTTGTGTGATGAAATAGCTTCAATAACACCAAAAGACACAAAAGTGTGAAACTTGATGATCCAAAGCACTCAAAACAGTTATGCATAGAAATACACACATGAATAAAAACTAGTTCAAAAACAATGATCCACGCATAAAGTTTGAAACTTTTTGCCAAAAACAAGTATTTTAACACCTTAAACCGTTGAAAGTACAAGAATCTTGGATTAAAAAGTGCAAAAAACAAGTTTTTAAAAGAGCTAAAGAATGCGTTAACCTTACGCGTAAGACCCAAAACCAAAAAAAACTTCAAAAACAAACGAGTACACCTAACTATTTGGCGATTGATACCACTGTCAGGTCACTAGTTTTACAAACACAAGTTATAAGAGAAGAGATGAAGGCGGATGAACAAGTTATAAGCACACACACACGATGATAATATGACCGGTTATGCAACAAGAGTGAATGAGAGAATAACTTGAACAACCAACCCTCAAGTGAGGGTTATTACATTGTTTATATAGGTAAGGAGCTAGGGCAACACTCCCTCTCCTTCCCTATTCCTTATTGGGCTTGGGCCTAAGCTTATGGGCCTTCTACATAAGCTTGACCTTAAACAAACATAAAGGCCATAATAAAGCTACCTATTACATATGAAATATAAATACTTGAAATACTGTTTAGGAGTGATTCCAACACCCACAAAGTTCATTTAAAAGACTAATACAAGGTTATTGTGTTTAAAATGAAAGAAATAATGCAGAGGATAGTTACGTCATAACTCCGTAAGAGTTACTGCCGTAACTAGGCAAAACCCGCATCTGTTGCAAAAGTGTAGCTAAGGCGTAACCACCGAATGGTATTACGTCGTAATTGGTAATGCTACAAGTTCTCTCGCAAAGGGCACATTACGGCGTAACCATGAGAATGAGTTATGCCGTAACTACGTCGGATCGACATCTCAGCAAGAAGAACTTTTCTTCGTTTCCCGCAAAAATGGTTAAAACACAAAACCAACAGAAATTGAAATAAAACAAGAGAAAGGGATAATTCGGGTTGTCTTCGAAGAGCACTTTTCTTTATTTGCGAGTCTTTAAGTTAGACTCAGAGCCTTGGGGCTTTATGGTGGCCTTTGGACTTGGCCAACTTCCTCCATGTCCTTCATCAAGTTATGTCTGACCCAAGCGAAATTGGTAGCAGTGCGGAGGTACTCTTTAGTCTCGATCTTCCGAATTTTTCAAAATTTTTCGTCCAGCCCCAAATGGTATCGAGGGAACTCATACTTTTCGGCTATAATTGGTGGCAGCCTCTTATACGGAATGCCAAGAAGTTTGCACCTTCTTTTCTCATGTGCTTCATCATCGGGGTTAATGAACTCATCCTCACCTTGTAGTTCAAGGTAATCTAAATCATTATCGTCGGAATCAGTATCTTTAAGCCATTTATCGTCGAGAAAATATTCCACTAGCACCTGTTTGCATCCCTCTTTTTCCTTCCTTGATGAATCCTTGGTATCATTATCCGACTCTTCATTTGGAACTTTTTCGCATGGTTAGTTTATACTCATACATCCATTCCAGATTTTCTCCTTAGTTAGCGCATCTATCTTTCCGTATTTGATTTTGACCCAATCGTCGAATCCTATATCGTCTGGCCAAGGCAATTATGTTCTTTTCGAGTCATTAGTTGAGGTCCATAGGAACTCATCTTCCCCAACCCTCTCTATACTGCTTCCCCCATTACATTCATAATCAAAAGGGTTGCAAGATGCCCAAAAACTTCCGTCAGGGGTTTTAATTTTCTCACACCAATGACTTCGAGTTCCCTCGTTATCGTTGTTGCTAGAAGGAATATCGTTGAGAGGTTTAATGGTCTTTCCTCGAAGAATATATTTTCCATATTTGAGCTCTAAATTTCTCAACAAAACTGAATTAATTATTGCGTCCCCGAACCTTACTGAATACTAATCACTGAATGATAGGTCCCCAAAATCAACGTTATGTCTTCCCGGTTCATGTGGGCATATCCAAACTTCGTTCTTCACATTGCCTCCTCTGTTGCAATACTCACGAAAGGGGTTTCAAGTCGGCCATGCTTGTGTGAACTTATCTTCCGTGATTATTAAGGGCCTGCAGCAATGCTTGATGGTGGTCCTTCCACTTCGTTAATCGAGAATTTGGCTAATCTTTCTTCATCGTTAAGTGCAGTCCACATGTATCTGCCATCATTAATCCTTTCCTTATCGACCCCTCCATCGCAGGCCTTGTTCCGAGGGTCGCATGAGGCCCATAGGTTATAACACTCTCCATCATCAATTGCAATAGCCTTACACCAATGATTCTTCCTTTTAGAGTCGTCAATTTTGGGAGACTTGTCATTGCTCATATCCTGGTTACGCCGTAACTCTGATGTTTGATTACGGTGTAACTCTCTTCTGCCATTAGCATCATTATTTTTATTAGACTCATCGGTGGATTTGTCATTTTCAGAAAACACGGCTTTAATTCTGTTGATTTGTTCTTTTGTGCCTCATTTCTCTTTTGTACCTCGTCGCCAAGCTTCCCAATCATAGTTTCCAAGTTTTTTAGTGATACTTCATGGCTAGAAAGGCTTTTGTTTGTATTATCTTGGAAGTTTTTCAGCCATTCTTCTTGCTCTTTTTTTTATCATAGTCGAATCTACAAGGTACTTGTTAATCATTTCCTCCAAGTTAGCTCTTGTTTCACCAGGATCATAATATGGGGAAGGTCCTCCACGATAGCCATTACGATTGTCCCCGTAAAATGGTCAATTTTCTCCATATTTAGCTTCTTCGATCGTGTTCTCTTCGTTAACATTAGGACAATTCTTAGTGAGATGTCCTCCCCCACAGCTTTCGCAACCTACTTGGATGGCATGGACAGTTTCTTTGATTTTTAGCATATCCCGACCCAGATTCTCTACCTTGTTAGTGATGGCTTCAAATCCGTCAAAACTTCCGCCTTAGTTCCTTTTGCTTCCTCCATCGTGCCATTTTTGGGAATGATCGGCCATTTTTTGGATGGCTTCAATTGCTAGAGTAGGAGTCATGCTCGGAATTGGTCCTTGATAGTCCAAAGATCATCCTTGTAGTTACGTTGATTCCTTTGTAGAAGATGTTGACCTTTTACGGTTGTTCAAATCATGTGTAGGACACTTGTAGAGGAGATCGTTGTATCTATCCGGTGCTTGATACAACGTTTCATCGCCTTCTTGCTTGAAATTATGGATCTCCAAGAGTGGTTAGATATCTTCGACGGAGGACAATACCTCTGGATGAAGTGCTTCTTTAGTAGAGCCCAAGTATCAACTGCCCCAACGGGCAATCTTTCGATCCATCTTCTTGCAGCCCCAGTAAGAGTCATGGGGAACACCCTTAGCATAACAGCGTCATGAGACACACCCGGATTGTTGAAAAGGATTGCGATGTACAAGACATTTTCAACGTGCTCATACGCATCTTCGTCCCTGTTTCCTGAAAAAGGGTTAGCACGAAGCTCTCTCATAAATTGGTCTTTAATCTAGAAATGGACATCAGCTCCAATTGCCGGTCTTACGAGCCCCGGCCCTTGTTCTTCTCTTGTCAACGCCAAATATTCCTCAAGAGTGAGGTCATCAATGTTAACAACTTCCATGGTACCTGAAACTTGAAAAGAGATCGTGAGAATTTGAGAAAATTTTAAAACATGAAAGACTTAATAGAAATCCTAATATAACTCCCCGGCAGCGGCGCCAAAAACTTGATGCAGGTTTTACTGACAAGGTTTTAATATTTATAATTACTCGCTATACCTATGGTCTACCCTAATGCACTAACGGGCAGTGTACCCGGCCGTGTGTAGTGTAGTATTCGGTAAAACTGAGGTCGTCCCAAGAGCTATGTGTGCGGATTTAAACTAAGTATAGGTGTCACAGATTTTAATATGATTTCGATATGATTAACTACTAAAGCAAATAAAGATGAAGGTTGTGATCAATAGAGGAGAGAGGTGCTAACATAGTTACTGTTGAACACAAACAGACCTTGACAGATCTTGAGCACTCGTGGATCGTTAGTGTTGCCTATGTAATCATAAGCAAACTAATAGAAAATCTCTACAACTCGTATTCTATAGCGGAATGTAAATACAAGCTATTATAACTAAGAACACTTAGATCCTCTATGGATCTTTTATTAACTGAAACTCTATGTTTCGAATGAATTGTCTATTACAAACTATGAGGTTCCTTTTATAGACAAGGAACCCTAAACTATTACTACTCAATCGACTAAACATGCAAGCATACATTTAATGACTAAAACACTAAATAATATTGAGCGAGACAATAATACCCATGCTAACCTCGGGCGACAAGAATAATGATGGGTTAGCATTTAAATAATAAAGCGCATGCTAATCCTAGTCGACTTCCACCCTTCAAAGAAACACGGCACGGCTTTTACACTTCAAGAGAATCTCTTCTTCACAGATTACGCTTCTACTTCAGAGAATCCTTGGCGATGATGAGAAATCCTACTTATAATTCCCAACAATCCTCCCTAAACCGGAATTTGACTTGGTTAAGTTCCAGCTTCCTAACCTAATGATCTTTAGAGACGTACTAGAGGATTGTTCTCAAACATCGATAGCAAAGAACCAATAATAATCTCATCTCTATGATGAGCAAACTTTGAAACGCCTGGTCTTTGCAACAACACATGACAGAGTGTACATCAATACTCATTAGTTGCATACTATTCTCATCACATCCGGTGTGTTAACTCCCGAGAGAGGTGAATCATTGAAAATAATGGATTTGATGTCTCTTTACCAATAGCCATCACTCTGGAGTAGCCGGATGTTTAAGTCCGAAAACTATGGTACATTGATAACCATCGGATTTATGAGCAAATCAAGAACTATATAAACGGATTTGATGTGTCTTTACCGTAGCCGTTTGCTCGGGACTAGTCAATTCTTAGAATTAGTGAATTGATAACCAAATATGGATTGATTGCCTTTACCACAAGCCATATACTTGTGGGCTAGCCAATTCTTGGATTCCAACAAGGAATAGACCATGGTGAATTGATGACCATACAACTCTCGGCAATTAAGCATGGGTGGTTCTGAACCCTATGATTTTGAGCAAATCATTACAACTATTAACATATTTGATGTGTCTTTACCAAAGTCAGTACCCTTTGGACTAGCCAACTCTTTGATATGCACAAGGTATATCCGGTGAGTTAAAACCATCGACAAAATACAACAAACCCGCAAGAGAAAGTTAGTTTTTTTTTTTTTTTTTTAACTAAAATAACAAACAAAACAAAGAAAAATCCTCCCCGAGGCATATGCCTCCCACGAGGCCTATGCCTCCCTTAAACATTGCGCTTAAGGGTTAAGCATTCCAATATTGACCACAAGGTGTTGAAACCTTGGTCCATCAAAAGCTTTTGTTAACAGATCCGCCACATTATCATCTCGTATGAATTTTAGCCACATTTATCTAATGTTTTCATATGCATCTCTTATAAAGTGGTGCATGATTTCAATATGTTTGGTTCTCTTGTGAAAGACCGGATTTTGACAATGCATATGGTACTTTGATTATCAATAAAAGAGTTGTGTTCATGAAGTTATACCCATAATCCAAAGAATTGATTTTGAATCCAAAGGACCCGTCACAACAATTTGCGTGACAACATACTACGCTTGAAGAGTTGAGGTAGCCACAATGGTTTGTTTCTTGCCTTGCCAAGAAATCAATCTCTTTCAAGGAATTGACACCTCGGTTGTGGATCTCCTATCCAGTTGCACCAAATAATCACTATCACTATATGCTTCCAACTTAAAAGGAGACTCTTTTGGGTACCAAAGGCCTAAATGAGGTTGGCCTTTGAGGTACTTCAAGATCTTCTTGATGCATTGAGATGGGAAGTAAGTGGAGTGACTTGATGTTGAGAGCAAACACTCACAAGAAAGGTAATATCGGGCCTTGAAGCCGTTAGATACATTGATGAACCAATCATTGATCTCAGATAAATGAACATTCACGGGTAGATCTGGATCATTGTTGGTTTTGTTTTGGAGCTTCATAAGGTGTTGTGGCGCTCGACACCTTCCATACCAAATTTCTTCAACATGTCCTCACATATTTATCTTGACCGATAAATATCCCATCTTGTTTCTCACGAACTTGGAGACCCAAAAGAAAGTAAGCTCCCCATAGCACTCATCCGAAATTCTCCTTCATCGATCCTCAAATTCCTCGCACCAAGCTTCTTTAGTGGATCCAAAATGATGTCATCCACATACACTTACACAAGTATGATGTCTCGTCGAGTTCTTCTTCGTAAAAGAGTCTTATCAATGGCACCTCTTCGTAGCCATGCTTCACAGAAATGATGAAAGCCTAGCATACCATGCCCTTGGTGCTGATGAAGTCCATAGAGAGCTTTAACGACCTTGTAAACATGATTAGGATGATCCGGGTCTTCAAATCCTTTGGGTTGAGTGACATAAACTTCTCTTCTATCTCACCATACGTAAAAGCACCTTTAACATCCATCGATACAAGATGAATCCCATGTAGGATGCATAGGCCAAGAAAATTCGAATAGCCTCTACTCTAGCAACAGTGCAAATACTTCATCATAATCAATCCCTTCCTCTTGCTCGAAACCTTGAGCTACTAATCTTGCTTTGTTTTAATAACCACACCCCTTGCATCTCTTTTGTTCTTCGAATCCATTTAGTTCCAATAGCATATTTGCCATCCGGTAATGGTACCAAGATCCAAACTTGTTGGTTTTGAAGCTGTTGCATTTCATCTTGCATTGCCTCAATCCAACTTGAGTCTTCAAGAGCTTGAGTGACACTGTAGGTTCTACTTGAGAAAGAAAACACGCAAATGACAATGCTTGAAGTCGTGTGATTGTCTCTTTGTTGATTTGACACATAAGAGAAAAAGCAACTGTCCAAATTTAGGACTAGAGATAGCCCTTCGAGTTCTAACAGAGCTAGAATGTCACCAATAATATTGGATTGAGGGTGAGTGATGTTGATTCTTTTAGTAGCGATGGGGTTGACTTCAATGGTAGGTTCAAGATTAGACACGGTTGGTACAAAAGTTGTTTCATAGGAAGGTGAGGTGAAAATGCCGTTGGGTTGATGATTTCCAAGATCCAAGGTCTTGGAAGCGAGTATCTGATTCACCAAAGTCATGGACACTCTAGTAGGAATAGGAGTAGTAACAATGAGCTTTTAGCGGATTTGATGACTATGGGAGAGATCGCATCGGTGTCGTGAAACATGGTTTCCACCGACGCCCTCATTTGCAAGCTCCCATTCACCTTCTCGACTTCAAGCTTAGCGCAAACTCTTGAGTCGAAGCCTAGCAAGGTCCTCGGCATAATGTGATTCATCTTCACTCTCGTGAAGTATCTCTAGAAGTGTTACCGCAACATTGTTGGGGAGAAAGAAGGCACAAGTATAGGTTGTTCATCATCTTCAAATTCACTTCCGAGTCGACATCCAAGGTACCTACATTGTTAGTGGGAGATTTTGATAGCCGCACTTTGGTTAGCCATGTGTCTAGTATAACCCGGATAGTCGGTTAGGTAGTCAAGGTCAAAAGACCACACATGACCATCCTTGAACATTGGGCTTATCTTCCGGTATCTCGGGTTCAAAGTCTCCTCTATCTTCTTGGTAGATAAGTTGTACACTCTGTAAGCCTTGTTATGAGTTTGAATAACCCACAATATAACCATCATCGCCTTTCTCATCAAACTTCCCCAACGGATCACCGGTGTTAAGAATGGTCACTTGACAACCAAAAGGTTTGAGGTAATGAATGACCGGAACCTTCCCAAAGAGATGTTCATATGGTGTTTTGAGGTGAGGTCTAGTAATGGAGACCTGTAAGCACATAGCAAGTCGTGCCAACACTTGATCCGTAACATAGTGGGCAATTTAGAGTCTCAAGCATTGATCTTGCGGCCTCTATCAAGGTCCTATTCTTTCTTTCACCTACCCCATTTTGTTGTGGGGTTCTTGGATTGCTATAGTCCTCTTTATCCCTTTAGTCCTACAAAGTTCTATAATAATAGCATTCTTGAACTCGTCCCATTATCACACGAATTCCTTAACCTTCTTGTTCAACTGATTTTCAACGAGGGTGATGAAGTCTTTCAAGACTTTGAGTTGTTTCATCTTTAGTCCTTAGAAAGAACACCCAACAAAATCGCTATAACCATCGGTGATAACCAAACAAAAGTACTTGTGATCAATGCTTCGACTTGAGTTGGACCAAATAGATCCATATGTAACAAACCAAGAGGCTCGTAGATAATGCTCACAACAAAGGATGTTTTGTAGGAGGCTCGTGTTGCTTCCCTTTGTTGCATGCGACACAATTATGATCATTGGAGAAAACTTTAAAGGAAGACCTTCAACAAGACCCATTTAGAGAGTTTATTTATGGTCTTGAAATTCACATGAGCCATTCTCCTGTGCCATTTGGTAGACTCATCCAAGGATGCTTTAGCCACCAAACAAGTGAGGTCACCTTCAGGATGAACTTCATTGAGGTTGAATGTGTATAGATTGTGAGTACGAGGAACTCTCAGCAGAATTGAAGTATCTTCTGGAAGCTTGAACTCTTTAGAAAGCACAAGACATTCATCTTCAGTGAAGAGTACCTTGTTCTTGGTGTCACAAATTTGGGAGATCGAGAACAAGTTGAAGTGTCAAGTTCCCTAACATAGTACACATTCTCAAAGTTCAAGAGGGGTGTCTTGATGGTGCCTTTCCCGATAATTCTACCATCACTTCCACCAAAAGTCACATTGCCTCCTTCTTCAATAGGAATAAAATTGTGCATCATATCTCTATTTCCAGACATGCTTCTTGAACAACCACTATCAACAATACCGATATCTTTATGCTTAAGAGGATGATCCAATAGAACAAACAATATATACAAAAGAATGTTAGTAAACGAAGGAGGCTCAAGTCATTGCTGACTTGAACCTGCCTTGTGGATCATAAGATTTAGGTCTAGCAAAAGAGTAAGATCCACCATTATTCTTGGGTTTCCATTGAAATTTAGGTCCCTTATTATTCCAAGAACAACCTGCTAAGGACTTGATGTAGATACCCAACATCCTTTCCCATTATTCATAGAGTCAACATATGCAGGCCAATAACCATGTTTAAAGTATGGGCTAGTGGGTTGCACATAAGGTCTATCAGCTGATCTCCTCCAATGAGAGTCAGTATAAGTAGCTTGTGGGACATAAGGTGGAATATTCTTAACATTGGACCACACTGGTCTAGGTTTCTGCTGAGTAGCACATACACCCAATCTTTGCTCATAGAAATCACAATCCTTAATTAAATGAAGTTTACTTCCACATACAAAACATGTCTTCCTTTTGGAAGATTTATTTAACAAAGCAGATGTTCTATTACATGTAGAAGTACTTAAACCAGAAACATTAAAGGAATTGTTTTTAACAGACTTATTATGCAAAGAATTAAAAGACAAGTCTTCGGGGAAACAGGCTTGGAAGTTGATTCCTCAAAGACTACCCTAGAAGGCTTGTAGATATACTTGGGTGCGAGCTTGGGTGTAGGCTCGGTGAGGGCTTGGGAAGGTCGACTTATCACTTGAATCACAATAAAAGTAGACCCTTGATCCGATGAATTGTCACTTTGTCGAGAGAAGAGACAAAGTCATAAGATGAAGCATTGGTGTCTGCAAGTCTTTTGACTTTTGCCATACAGATGGTGTGATCCATCAAAGTCAACAAGAATGGATAGGTCGGTGGGCATGAATTCACCTCTAATAGGTCCAGGGACAGATGTAAATCACCTTCCTTTTAAAATGTTCTAAGCCTCAGTGTAGATTTACGCCCATCTTGCCTAGCTTCCAATCCTACATACTTTTGAAAACCTAAACCTATTCCGAGTTCACCGACCGACTATTATAGAGTTCTCTAGCTAGATTGTCACCGATATTAACCATTGTTTATGTCTAGCTATTTCCTCATTAGTTTCTCTTTAAGCTCTAGATTCTCGTGAATAGCATCACCTTTTTCCTTTTCGGTCGTTTAAGTTAATGTCGCAATATCTAGATCAATTTGTAACCCCTTTATCTTTTCTTCATAAGCTATCGATTCTTTTGAAACCATACTTTTGTCTTTCTAATGTTTTTAACGAAAGTTTATAAGCTTCATTATCAACATAGCATTCATTGTATTTAGGTTTCATAGTATCATAAGCTTCTTTAAGTTCATTGTATCTTTCACTACAACCAAATATACAATTGTGTACCGAGAGAGTCCCATCAAGGCAAACCGATCATGCCTATCTTCTCAAGTACACCTTGCCAAGAATCCAAGCTTCTCAAGACGCAGCCTTCCTCATTCACGGGTTCATGTGCACCATTGACTGTTCATCCAAGGTGACAAGAGTCAAGAAATCTTGGCTTCCTTCTCGCTTCTCACGATAGGAATTGTAGTTAGCTCCTCTCCATTCTTCCTATCTTTGCATTCCTCGAGAAATGACCCATCCGGTGATAAGAGAAACACTTGACCTTTCTTCTATCAAAACGAGTGGTTCCTTTCCTTGAAGCCAAACTTTCTTCCCGCCTCTCCTCAAACCTCTTGATATCTACTAAAAGCATGGCCACCGCCATTTCGCCATCTCCTCCATTTCAAGTGGGTCCACCGATCAAAATCTTCAAAGACAAGATGTCATTGAGTATCATAATCAAGAACAAATGAATGAAGAACATCCTCCAATATACTACGGTTTTAGCTTGAGGGCATGATGGAGTGGGGCGATAACATGATGATGGTAAGTGATATGGACTTGAAGCATGCATCATCATATTGGAGTGAGATGTCCCAACAAAGGTCAGATGACCGTAAGAGGATGCACGGTAGGAGATCGACATCGTGTTCAAGAGATCCGAGTTTGTTGTACACTCATCAAAAGTGAGCATATCCAACCCACCTTTAGCTTTAAGAGCTATACTTACATGTAACCATGATGGAGGCAAAGATCGTAGGAACTTTGAATTGCAATCATCATTGTCGTTTAGCATTCACCGGTTTAGTGACTCGAAATCTTATGAAACCCGTCGATCCCTTGTGGATACCTTCTTCTTCTAAGATGTTGAACTCTTGAAAGTGTTGTCTCAAAGATGGACTTCCTCATTCTCCGGACTCTTCATTACCACCGAACCTTGCTTTAAGAGCCATCCATATGTCCTTTGCATCATCCATGTGGTGAAAATCACCCAAGTGATCTTCGTGAATAGCTTGAAGAAGGATGGTTCTTACTTTGTGCTCTCTTTGCACGCTAAAATCTCTTCAACAGCTTTGGGAGGAGCAATGGTAAACTTACCATCAATATCCGGGATAGTCTTCTTCGATCTGCTTCCTTTCTTCACGATCTCCCAAAGATTCCAATCAATATTGGAGATCCATTACAGATCTTCATGGTCCATGATCATACTCTTCCTTTTTCGATAAGGAAACTTACCATTCTCGTTGGAAAGACTAAGTTGCTGCATAGAGGTGGTGTTTTGATGTTGTTGTTGGTGACTTCGATTCATCATCGCCGCATGGTGAATGTGTTTTGGTTGTATGGGGAGAGGTAAAATATGGTTCTCGATGTCGTAGAGACTTTCCCGAGGTTCCGATACCACTTGTTGAACACGCATGCACCTTGGATGATCTTGAGCACTCGTGGATCGTTAGTGTTGCCTATGTAATCATAAGCAAACTAATAGAAAATCTCTACAACTCGTATTCTATAGCGGAATGTAAATACAAGCTGTTATAACTAAGAACACTTAGATCCTCTATGGATCTTTTATTAACTGAAACTCTATGTTTCGAATGAATTGTCTATTACAAACTATGAGGTTCCTTTTATAGACAAGGAACCCTAAACTATTACTACTCAATCGACTAAACATGCAAGCATACATTTAATGACTAAAACACTAAATAATATTGAGCAGTACAATAATACCCATGCTAACCTCGGGCAGTATAAGAATAATGATGGGTTAGCATTTAAATAATGAAGCGATGTCGATCCTAGTCGCCTTCCACCCTTCAACAGAAAACACGGCACGGCTTTTACACTTCAAGAGAATCTCTTCTTCATTACTTCTCTACTTCAGAAGTAATCCTTGGCGATTGACAGTAAATCCTACTTAGATAATTCCCAACAGCTACTCATCCTAATTAGTAGTGTTTACGCCTAATTACTCCAATTACTTCAAGTGGGTTTAAAGTCGCTAGGACAACATTTGGTCGGCCATCCTAACCTATCGCCAAAGGGTACCACCGAGAAGTCGTGTCCCTCATAAGTCCAGCTTGTTCCCGGTCCCTAAGCCAAGTCATTAAGTACCGCTACATACTAGATTCATAATAGTGAGTGCCCGAGCGCTAGCATCTTAAACACTTACCCTTACTTCTTAAGTTCATCCAAATGGTAGGTGATCGGTTGGTCAAATCGCACAAGAAAGGGTCGTCGGTTGGTCATATCTTACCCTTCCGTCTCGGCCTACTTACTTAGGGTCATTGGTCATATCTCCTAAGTAACTAGCCTCTACCGCCATTCAAAACTACCGAAACAAGGGTAGCTACCAACAAACTATGCATGCATACACTTAGAAATAATTATACGGAAGTAATGTAAATGCAAACAAAAAAATTAAGGAATCATAACTAGGCCAGCACCTAGAGGTGCTTAGCCGCTCATATTAACTATAACAATCGATTCGATGTTTAATGTTGTGAAATACATGAATTGAAAGTAAAGAAAAGATAAAAAGCTAATGCTTATCATAGGGGAGTGATTTCTCCCTTGGAGATAGCTCTGTATGCTCCTCTAGATCTTCCTTTGACTTCTTCTCACGTTCTCTGAATATTGTGTGTAAAATGGGATGATTTGAAATGCTGGAAATCGTGGGGGTAGGCTAGATCTGGTTACGGCGTAACTAATTATAAGAGTTACGCCGTAACATACAATTCTTCGTATTTTGCACTAATAATGCTGGATACGGTGTAATCTCTGGAAGGAGTTACGCCGTATCTTCAATATATCTTGGTTACGCCGTAGTTGTTGCATGAGTTACAGCGTAATTAGTAGCGGCGCGGAACCTCATTTGACCTAATATGGTTACGTCGTAATCTTGGATGAGTTACCGTAATCTTCTCGTTAAGTTGGTTTTCGAGCACGCTTTAGTTACGCCTAATGTGAGAGAGTTGTTGCGCGTAACTTCTTCAAAGTGAGCATACTATGATAAATCTTTAATATACTCTCCAAATCCGCGTCTCTTTAGCTCCAATGCTCGTAATTTACCTGAAAGTGAAATATAATTGAAAACAAGCGTAAATCCATATAAATGATATAAATTACAAGCATTATCGGGGGAAATTGACACTTAATATTCAGGATAATTTGATGTTATCATCATCCAATCAACATCCAACAAGAGTGTTCTTAAAACATAGTATTTGTTTTTAGAAAGTTTCCTTCTTTGTAGTTTTCAAACATACACAGATCGTATCAAATTCTTAAAGTACGACATACGCTAAGAAACTTGGTAACGAAGCTCTGGTACCAATTGTAGAAAACTAGAAGGGGGGTTGAATAGTTTTACCGATTAAAACTTCATTTTAAACTATTTAGATCGACTTATGTCAATCTATTTAATGTGTGTGTTCGATGATGATAGATAAGCATATAAATAAGTAATGCAAAGATAAAGAGTAAAGGAACACAAAACCACGACACGAGTATTTATAGTGGTTCGGCTACAAGAACACCTTCCTTGCCCTACTCCACTCCCCGAGTTCCCCACTACACAACACAAGCTCCTTAATGTGGCAGAGAAGCCTTCACAACGTCGCCTACTCTTTATCTGGTACTAGGCTAGACACCGAGTTCTTCCACGAGGTAGAACCACACCTATCACAACGTCGCCTACACTTTATCCGGTACAAGGCTAGATACCGAGTTCTATTACAAAGGAGGAACTACTACCCAACACTACACCACTACACGACTACCCCAAAGGAGACACACTCCTTATTACAACATATAAGGATATCAATATCCTTTAACCCAAACTTACTATCTTGTACATTAATGCACCATATCGAATGTACACCCTTGGCACCTTTCACTAATGCCTTTGACACGAACCTTCGACACCTTTCACTAATGCCTTCGACACGACCCTTCGGCACCTTAAATGCCTTCGACACGACCATTCGGCACCTTTCACTAATGCCTTCGACACGACCATTCGGCACCTTTCAATAATGCCTTCAACACAACACTTCCATGGAGGGAGAAAAGAACTATCAACAAGATGCATTTATGGAGGGAGAAAAGAACTATCAACAAGATACACTTCAATGGTCTTGATGATGACGAAGCTTAGCAACTCATGACCTTGAGCTTGCACGTCTTCAAGAGGTGGTGATCTCGACTTTAAGAGGAACCTAGAGAATCACACAAACATAAAACTACATAGAATGATCCTTTGGATCAGAGGTTAGAGATGTTACAATACTAAGAGAGAGTATGTGTAAAAGTGGTGGTGAGCAAGAGAGAAATGGCTCACTATTTATAGATAAAATTGCCTACTATTTCACGGTTCCCACGCATCCCTCCGCAAAGGGATCCGGCTAGTGCAATCCTAGGGACCCGGCTACTGGGTCAACTTAAGTCCGGATTTCGGGTTGCAAACCAGGTTATGGGTTATGAACCATGGGTTATGGATAATGAATTATGAATACCCAACAAGATGCAATGTATCTAGACATTGGGTTATGGGTCTTGGATCATGGATCATGGATAATACCCAACATGACTTCATGCATGATGTCATGCAATGGGTTATGGGTTATGGATCAAGCTCCATGGGTATGGGTCATGGACTTTGGGTTTTACCCAACAACATTCATTGTACCTAGTCAATGGATCATGGGTCATGGGTCATGGACTTTCGTTTTTACCCATTATAATATGTACAAAGTATAAGTACATTTCCATATTATGTAAACACTAGTTATTATGCATTTCTATAAGATGTAAACAAGATTACTTGTTTAGTGTTTATATGAAAATGTAAGTATGTTAGTAAACTATTGGCTCAAACCTTTTACGTATTTTATTTGTTTCGTTAAAATGATTTTACTTTTGTTATCGACAAAACATTAGAAGATCGTAAGATATAAATAAACGTTTTTATGACTTATTTGTATTAACACAAATGTATCAATCAAGCATCAAATTTAGCATACACAAGTAAGCATAACATAACACATAGATTAAAACAAACTTTATTAGTTCTAGACAAATCCTAAACGTTTGATGCAATATTTGCACCAACAATGTGTGTATAGTTTTTGACTTTTATAATTCTAAGATGAGAAAGCGTTTTAGAAGTCTAGGTTGTAAATTAACGCAATCGTATCCAAAACATGAGAAGGTATATTATATGTTTATGCTAGCTAATCAAACTCAATATCTTAATAATGCCAATCACAAGTTACTACCTAAAAACAAGTCAAGGCATGAGGGGATCCCTAAGTGAACAAATGACATCTTGCATTAGCATCCTTATGTTCAATGGTATTAAAATGAGGAATATACTTTAATCTCCTCAGAAGGTACAAGAATGAATGATTGATGATTGGTTTATGATTATTTGACAAAGATTACCAATGAATCACAAATTTCCGCAATTTTGGGAAGACATATTTTATCAAGTTGGAGAACTGCAATAAGACTATAACTAGCGGTGCTCAATTACGGCTAAACACGATCTTTTTTACAGGTGAGTCCACACCCAACTTCTCTCCGAAAGCAATTCAACAGTTGGGTTAAATTGTGTTGCTAGTCAATATAGTTCTCCAGTAGCCCTATTCTCACATTTTGTAAAAGGGATGACTTGTTTTGGGCATCTATCTAAGTCTAAATCTTAAAGTAAACTTCTCAAATATCATGTACGCATCTGAATTGAAAGAACCATCTTAGTCGGGTAAGAGGGAAGCCGACTTGGAGAATCCGAAACGCCATGGAATTCAACGACTGGCGCACTGGCCATTTGTAGCTCACGCCAGGCAGCGTGCCAGTCCTAGTTTTCCCGGTTTTCATATTTTGGTTATCGCTTGTGATTTTAAGTGTTCCGAATGTATATTCGTCATCATTAAAACATTATAAGAGCTTTGATCATCATTGCACCAATAGAAATAATCGACATTAATAGTATTAACGATAGAGTTTGCGAACAGTTTTCCGAAGAAGTATGTGCAGTTCAAAAAGCTTCGCCGCAACGCACAACCACCCTATCCCTTGTTAGTTAACAAAAGCTAGTTGTGTTAATAATTCAGTAATACTCACAGGAAATGAAAAACCGAAATTGAACAGAAACTAAGTAAGTATTTAGATTTCAGTCAGGTTTTGGTTCTGGCAAAACGTCAACCGAAACCGAATTTGTATAAATATATATTCAAAGTCGGGTATTTTAAAGTCAACGCGAAAGCTGATCCGAATTCAAGTTCAGATGTTGGTTCGGTTTGGTTTTAGGTGAAAAAAGTTCAATCGGAGTAAACTTAACAATAGTTTATATTCATGTTAATAATATTGAAAGTATTTACTTTTTGAACCCGTGTGCGAGTTAAACTTATAAAGCAGGATAATAATAATCATGAATAGTGAAAGGGAAACTAAACTCATAAAATAGGAATAAAGTCAACCGAATAACTCGAAAAATATATAAAGTTTCAAGTTGAGATCATTATAGACTCAGACCCAATGAACCAATCATAACTATCTATTTTTTCATCAAAACTAAAATAAACCACTTTCCATTATTTATTTCTTTATTTATTTTTTGAAAAAAAAATCTTGCAAACGCTAAATCGTTACGCGACAAAAATACACCATCGAGAATTTTTTTCATCTTTCAGTAGAATGATGTGATCAAATAAGTAGTGTTCTTATGCATAATTTATCTCATAATTATTGCTTTATTATTATGTTTTTTATATAAGAAATAGTACTTAATTGCTTATTATTTCGTATCCTAGGTAAAAATAGAGCAATTGGCGTAAAGACACGGAAATTAGCATGAATTGAAGTAAAATAAAGAAAAGTGAAGATTTAGAAGTCGTTGCACTGTTTTGGTCATAACTCCTTTATCCGGAGTCTGTTTTTGTTGATTCAAAAGGCTACGGAAAGATAAAAGAGAAAGCTATACTTTAAATAATAACGAGTGAGGAAACCCGCGCGATGCAGCGGGATTACTTTTGTAGACTTGAATTTTACAAAGGACTTAGTTTGCATGATAACTAAACTTGAGGGACTATTTTTGCCATTTTGGTAAACATAACAATTAATGGTGAGGGACCATTTTTGCCATTTTGGTAAACTTATCAATTAATGGAGAGGAAGTTACTGTAGCAACAACTTTCCTCCCCCTCTTTAATGGTGAGGGACCATTTTTGCCATTTTAATAAACTTAAGATTAATTTTATGAAGCTATCAGAAGAAGAATTTTCCTCCCTCTTTAGTATATATATATATATAATATATACCAAATTCTGAAGACAACTCGTGATTATTTCTGTTTGAATGAACAGCTCATGGTTTAACACATTTGGGCCTAAAAAGTGGATAATATTGGGGGTGTTCATGGGTTGGGTAATACCCAAATAAATCGAAAACCGAAATCGAACCAAACCGAAAATAATCAAACCAAATTTATAACCGAACCGAATTTGCTAAAACCGAACCGAACCAAATTAAATATTCGGGGTTTTCGATTCGGCTATGGTTTTAGCTATCTAAACCGAAAACTGAATTCAAATAAATGTATATATTTTTTATATATTTTTTTATAGAAAAAATAAATTAAAATTTTTTCATACTATAAATATAACATTTATTAAGCTTTATTTTCTTTGTTTTGCTAAAAACCTATATAAATTAATGAATAAATAATTAAAATTATGTAATAGGATTATTCGGTTCCGTTTTCGGTTATGGGATTCGGTTCGGTTTTCGGTTCAGTTTAATCAATTTGAATTCGGTTCGATTCGATTTTCGGTTATACTCATAAAAGATTTTTAACCGAACAAACCGAACCGAATAAACCGAATAACCCGATAACCGAACCGATAAACACCCTTAGATAATATAAATTAAACATGTTAGTTATGAAGCCCATGATTGGAATTGGCACTTGGGCTCAGTTTGTTCTGGGTTTTGGATGTCTAGCTTTGGCTACTGTGGACGCAAGAGGAAGAAAAAAAAAGTTTTAAAACCCTTTGTGGTTGCTGTTGTTCGACGCTCAGAAAAGAAAAGAAAAAGGTGGTCCAGAATTTTAGTAGTTGTGTTTTTCATTTGGTGAAAAGTGACGGCATAAAAACATATATTACTCGGGTTTGAACTTTTATTATTTCTAATATCATGTTGAACCTTTGTTTAATTCTTATTAGGTTTGTTTTTTTATTATGCTAAGCTAAATTTATGATATTTGCTTAGAGTAGATGAACCCTAGATGATGAATAACATGTTTTAGTGATTTGATTATTGGTTATATAGATGATTATTGAATTTAATAAAGAACGATATGCGTTTGATTATGATTATTATTGTTTCATATCGTGGATGTTGTATGCATAATGACAATCCGTATGTGTATAATATTTATTCTTGATCTATTAAGCAATTAAATGATTAAGGCTTGAGACTAGACATGGTAATAGGGTTTGAGACATTAATTCATCTAACTTGAATATGTGTGCATGATTGTAAGTAGTAACAACTATTGTTATCATTATATGTTTTTAACCATTAAACATATCCCATTAAATTTCATTAATCAGTTGAATAGGCTTAATGCATGACTTGAGGTGGTTGTCGCGAAGACATTCAGATTAACTTTCCAATAATTGTAGGTTTAGGTGGTGTTTGATAATGACTTAAAGAGTCTTAATTGTAAAATAGGTAATTTAATTAAGTCACTAATTGAGTGTTTGTTTGGTGCTTAATTTAAATGGATGACCTTTGTAAAAAAGCGAGTGAGAATGGGCTGCCTCTATATTAAGTCATCATTTTATCCTACTTTACATATTTACCTTCCACTTCTTAACCACTAATCATCACTTATTTCAAATAAAAGGGTATAATAATAATTTTATTAATTCGACACTTTATTCAAGATACAAAACAAACAACCATTTATTCATTTACATATGCATAACGTATATATCCAGATGACACTTTACTTTAATGAACTTAATATAAAAACTAAACAAACAGGCCCTTAGACAAGTCGACAGAAGAGTCTTTTATACATTAGAAATCATCATATATTATAACTTATTTTTTGCTTAATCAAAATTGTTATTGGGAATCGTCCGGAGTTTGGGAGAGAAGTTTGATTTATCCCCTCGGCAAAAAGCGGTGTTTGAATGTCTCCGAGCTCCTCATGCTCAAGATTTCTTGACTGTTATCCCCATTGAAGGGCTAGGCCAACATATGTCGACCTGAGTACCGCACTATCCTTAAGTCTTAGGCTAATGATCCCTCCGCTTCCTACTGATGAGCCTTGCCCACCTGCCGCAAGTTTTGTTTAGATTCCTTTGGCGAGCATGCGGTCCATTGCAAGGAGTTACCGGGTTTCAAATATGGGCATGATTTGGTTAGGGATGTTCGTATGATGTTCTTAAACGAGCAGAATTTCTTCTAAAAAGAGGCCCGTGAACTTTCTCGATGATCCGCTTGAAGGAGGTCTACTTTACTACCACCGATATACTTGTGTTTGGATGGGCGGTGGAAACATCTTGTGTGGATCTTACGGAGTGTCCCTCTTGTTGGGCTAAGGACAATAGGTTTGTTCTGGGACAAGAGGCGTTGAAAGAGAATCGAGCAAAGTTGCTAAACACGAAAGCTTGTTTAGAGAATCAACACGCTTTTACCCTTTGCTTTTGATATATTTGGGTTCCTAGCTTTCGAATCGTGGAGTTTTTGACTATGGTTCAACGGGTTGTGAAAGTAATTTTACGACCCTAAGTCACAAAATTTCATTTTAGTAGAATTGGTTTCTTATTCAAAGGGGTTCTGGCACGACTGTCGTTCTTCGTTTCCGCCATCTTATCAGAATCCGTTATAAAAGTCTGTTTTAATTAATAATAATAATAATAATATAAAAAAAAAAATAAATAAATAAAAAATCGGGAATTGATTCTAAGTGAATACATTTTCCATAAATTATTTACAACTCCATTTTTTGTTGCTTTTATTTATTATTTAGTTTTGAAATCCTTCTTCAAGTAGCTTATATTTTATCTTATGACCAAAACAAACTCCCACCCTTTAGTTTTTATTGTTAAAAAGTTTAACTAGCATTCAAGATCTATAATTCAAAATAAATCATAACGTCTTGAGATACGACTCTCGGTTCTTATCATTGCTATACTATTAGTTTAACATTCCGATAAAATCTAGATATAAATAATATAACTCGAAAAACAACACATCAGTGGACGGACACTTCAATATACTTTTGACAGAAAAAAAATTCGAGTTTTGTTTTCATGTTAAAATTTGCGTATGAAAAATCACATATGATTTGTATGTTTGGAAACACTTGTGATTTTATAAATATGATGTTTTCAGACGTAAATTTCAACACTAGCAAAAATGTCAAAAAAAAATTTCGTTGAAAGTATATAGTAGTGCCTATCTACAGAAATATAATTTAATTCTCATCGTGATGGTATATAATAATTATTCTTACTAAATGCAAACACATAAAAAGTAAGAAGAATTATGGAGTGAGTGATGTTTGAGAGAAGATAGGAGCCTGGACAATGATTAGTTTTAGGAAAAAGAAAAGGTATAACGGACAATTTAAAATAAAATGACACCTATTTATATAATTTAATTGTTTGGACATATATGTTAATTTTAGTTATTTGGAAGGGTATATATATGCAATTCTGATTTTAACTCGGATATATATGCAATTATCAAATTTTAAAAGGATATATATGCAATTCCATCTTTAAAGTATATAAACTAAAAAACATCTTTCCCTTTTGGAGAAGCGAATTGTAAGTATCTTTGATACAAATTCATTATTTAATTCACCGTCTTATGTATTGAAATTCGCTTTAAATTTGTTCCGATTGATTTGTTATCATTCGCATGTATAATTTGGTGTTGGGCTCTATGAATTATGAAATAGTTGTGTATGATTTGAATAGGGTTTCATGTATGTATAGCTTAAGATGTTTATATGTGAGTTTGGTATTATTGTTTTTTTTGTTTTTTACATGTACTGATATGATATACTCCTTTTGACAAATCGACTTATTTATAGACAGTTTGTAAGAATGATAATTTTGGTTGTTTTATTATAGTATACTGTGGAAAACTAGAAGAGGGTTGAATAGTTTTACCAATTTAAAACTTCCTTTTAAATATTTAGATTGACTTATTTCAATCTATTTGGTTGTTTATGTTGGGCGTTGATAGATATATATATAAACGTGTAATGAAAGAAAAAGAGTAAGAAGCACATCACCACGACACAAGTATTTATAGTGGTTCCGCTACAAGGACACCTTCTTTGCCCTACTCCACTCCCCGAGTCACCTACTCGAGAGTTCGTAAACACTACACCAACTCCTTATGGCGGAGAAGCCTTCACAACGTCGCTTAACCTTTTTCCGGTACAAAGCTAAATACCGAGTTCCTTCACACCAAGGCGAACCACACCTAACACAACGTCGCCTACCCTTTATACGGTGCTAGGCTAACCACCGAGTTCTTTCACACCAAGGAGAACTAATCCTATCACAACGTAGCCTACCCTTTATTAGGTACTAGGCTAAGCACCTATTTCCATTACTATGGAGGAACTACTACCCTTCACAACACAACACCTAATATCAAGGAGATCCACTCCTTGTTACAACACCAACAAGGATATCACCATCCTTGGAAATAAATAAATACTTATATGTATAACGATGCACCTCATCGATTATACGACCTAGGTATTCTTCCCAAATGCTACTTGATTTGATTCTTCGGCATCCTTCACTAATGCCTTAGACACAACGTTTGGCACCCTTCACTAATGCCTTCGTCTTGACACCTTTAGCATTCTTCACTAATGCTTTGACACGGATGATCAACATCTTTCACTAATGCTTTCATCTTGACACTTTCGGCATTCTTCACTAATGCCTTCAACCCAACATCTATGGAGAAAGTAAGAACTATCAACAAGAGAACTTTAGTTATCTTGATGATGACGAAGCATGACAACTCATGGACTTGAGGTTGCTCGTCTTCAAGAAGTGGTGATCTTGCCTTTAAGAGGAACCTAGAAGATCACACAAAAACCAAAGACAAACTACATAGATCACTTGGATCTGAGGTTAGAGGGTTATAATACTTGGGAAGTATGTATGTAAAGTGATGAATAGAAAGGAAGAAATGGCTCTCTATTTATAGAGAAAATTCTCTACTGTTCCCCGGATCCCTTCCACTTGGTATCCGGCTAGCACAAAGCCAGGGATCCGTGGAACGCTCCTCTTTGCCCATGGGTATTTTTGGTTATGGGTCATGGGTCATGGGTTGATCCATGGGTCTTTAGCTAGATACAATGTATCTCTTGAGTGCTCACCAAGGGTTCAATGTATCTAAACATTGGGTATGGGTCAATACCATGGGTTGTGGATATTATCCATATATGATATAAGCATGATGTCATGCAATGGGTTATGGGTCAAGCTCCATGGGTCATGGGCTTTGGGTTGTACCCAACTACATTCAATGTATTTGCCCAATGGGTTATGATACTTAAGTTTCTACCCATTTATATTACCCAATATACTACATACTAGTTATGTGTATATTTTACCCAAATATGTAAACACTAGTTGTTGTACATATGTAATATTGAATCATAAAATCACTTATACTTGTTTTAGTGTTTTATGTGAAAATGTGAATATGTTAGAAACTATTAGTTCAAACCATTTACGTATTTTATTTGTTTCGTTAAAATGATTTTACGTTTGTTATCGATAAAACATTAGAAGATCGTAAAATATAAATAAACGTTTTACGGCTTATTTGTATTAACAATCTCCCTTTTGTTGATGACAAACATAAAATTATTATAAGGAAAAGCTAAAATTGTAAAAGTTTGAATTTGTAGTTTTTACTTTTTCTCCCACTTTTGTCGAAACAAAAGAGCCTTGAAGAAAGCAACACATTGTTTTTAAGAAAACATGTGAAAGAAATAAAAAGAGGTAGAGAGCAAGTAACGGAAAGGATCTCGTCTTTACTCCCTCGACGAGTCCATCCCTAGGTAAGGCGTCAAGAAAGTAATACTAATCTAGTTTGTTTGCAACTAAGTTTGCAAAAATTTCGCCTAAGTGACGAATGTGCTCCCCTTGATGATTGCAATTTTGCAAAGGGATGTCGAGAAATGTAATCCTAATATTGCAAGTAATTTGCAATGTATTGTTTTGACACAAAGCTCCCCTAGCTTTAGGGTGTCAAAAGGCTTCAAGTGTAGATTGAATAACTACAAAACAAAGGTTAGAAAAACAAGTATAATGCACAATTTCCATATGTGATCCAAGTTAGTAGAAAAATAGTTTTCGTCTCACGGATCCCACGGTTCCCTCCTAGTAGGGATCTGTCTAGGCAATTTTGAGGATCCGTATAGTGATGATTAAATTCAAGAATGGTGATATAACACGAATGTTAACATCAAAATGAGATATATATTCAACCAACAAACATATACTCAATGCAATATGGCAAGTAAACTATCATTCAATAAAACATAAGAGATGATCAACAAATCTCTAAAAACTAAGAGAATGATTTAGCCATATTATACTAATACTAATAAGTGACCAAAGCTTAAGAAGCAACAATGTGCTTGCGTCTAGGGATGAGTAGACTTGTTGATTTGGTCCAATCTTGCAAGAAGATAATTAAACATGAAATGCAACTCATTTCGTACTTCTTGAACAAGTCCTTGGGTGATTAGACAATTAGAGCAATTATTGTCTTGATTAGGAACATGATGTTTTGAGGAGGTTCTACAAATGATGGTGGAGGTACATTGAGTAATTTAGGATGAGGTTCTACTAGGAATGAGAGTGGTGGTAATGGAAATTGTAACACCCCAACCCGACAAGGGTAGAAGTGTCACATTCTGGTGTCATATCAGAACATACAAGCAAAATTTTCAAACGGAAGTCTTGAAATAATAATGTACCAAGTCATAATAACCAAAGATTTACAAGTGAAATTACAAAATCCAAAATGTTTAAAATGATATGAAATCTCCCACAATATCCCGCCAAATTGAAACCAAAAGATAAGGTAACTATGGTTAGTCCACTCAAATAATCCACCTCTCAGCCCAATCAAAGCCCATCTTCAAAACCTAAAACCTGCCGCAGGAAAAGAAATGCGGCTGAGCTTAAAAAGCCCAGTGAACAGATATAACAAAACGAAAGCTAAATAAAATCTGAAATGCGAAATGAAACAAAGGAACGGATAACAAAGTCGTAGCGAAATGAGAGTAATGAGTCAAAGAGGATCCTGCAGAACACAATTATACAGATATCCAAAACGAGCAGATAACAAGGAGAGCGGCGAAGCAAAGCATCGATGACATATAAACAAGCACATACAAACCGGACATACAAGAACTGAAACATAAGCAAACATAGCAAAGGTCGATCCACACAACATATATGTCAATACAATCAATTCAGAAATCAGAAGACATACAAGCCAAACAGATATCTCTAGGAAAGCGGAAGAAATTAATTAATAAGTGAGCATGGCAATTCACACAGGTCAAAACCCTTAGTTGAAAACATAACCAGTATCATAACAGCGGAAGTACTAACAACAGTCAAAACATGGCAGTCACACGTAACAAGTAGGAATAGAGTATGAACATTATAATTAAATGAACTAGGCACATAGCAGGGCAATTAAAATAGTTAACAAGCCAGACGTCATAAGTGGAAACATTTACCCAATCAATCCATAGCATAGACAGAAATGTAAACATGGCACGTCAACAATAAGCAGATAAGGATACAACGGATAGTCATAGTCCACGAAGATTATCTGAACGAAGTACACATAACAAACAGACAAAACTATCGATTGCACACTAGCATGGTCACCAGACAATTCAGAGGGTCACATAACAGTGAGATCACATATCATCAGATGAAAATAGGTAACTCAGATAACCGCATATTAATCACATCATAGCAGGATAATCAGTAGTCACATAAAACATGAATAGCATCATCAAATTCAATAAGCATATAATAACCCGGTACGTGAATGGAATCATAGTCTGAAGTAACGGAAAGAAAGCGTGACATATCAATGCAATAGAGTATCTATATCTTGGTACGAGTAAATCATATAAGGGTATTGAGTAATGAACAAGTAATACAGATTATGGTGCGTTGGGGAAATACGGAAGGTACAATATAGGTTTATCAAAAGTGTAAGGGTTATCAGAAATCTACCCGAGCCCAGAAACATATCATATCATATCATAAGTAGCCATTGTATTCGGAGGGTGACCTCGAATACCATACATAATAGGAGGAGACCTCGGTAACAAATGGAGTAGCTAGCTCCGGAATGTGAAGACGCGGATTGCACCCGACATCATTCACCGACAAAGCTCCAATCGATCAAATCCTCGAAACATATCATATCTAGGATGCATCCATACGCCCCAAAGGCCAAATCATATACATATAGTGAGCTCATAATCATATCATATCATAATGGGGGACGGTGTGTATCATCACTCGTACACACTGGAGTCATGCCATTGGTGCATCAATGACACGGTCATGTTACCTTCATGACTAGGAACACATATTTGGCTCGGGTATCAAACTGAAGGGTCAAAGCATAATCATATCATATCATAAGGGTTCATATCAAAGTTCATATCAAAGTTCATATCAGAATTCATATCGAAGTTCATATCAGATGGTTCATAATCAGAGGTTCATAATCAGATGGTTCATAATCAGGAGTTCATAATCATAACAAACTAATATCATAGCGAATAGAATCATATCAAAGGATTAAGTCGGAATCATATAAAAAGGATCATAGCATAAGGAAATCATAGCAAGGGATATCATAAGGGAAGTAAAGTCAAGGATCGAAAAGTCAGGAGAAATCCCTACTGAAAGGGATAGAATATCTGTACCTTAGCAATGAAAGCCAAAGGAAATGCGAGCACAAGAAATAACGTCGCGTCTTCTTCAACGAATCTACACGGATTACGGTTCGTATAATACTTATTAGTTCATTTAAGTCATAACGGATTTATTGTTGATATAAACCGTATTAATATTTTAAAGTTATTAAGCGTATTCTCATTTTTAGTAATGGACGAATTAAAATACTTTACGGTAATAATCATTAATTAGCCAAACTTAAGGGTTACAAATGATAAATGGTATACTTAAAGGTTTAATATGATAATTAATCTATTTGAGGGCTTTGCATGATCATAATTCAAAGTATAAGGTTTACATGGTAGATATCTCAAAGTGTAAGGTTATATCGTAACTAAACTCAAAGTATTATGTTATTTGCTAAAATTTCCATGCATGTTAAAAAGGAAAGGACATATGTTCAAATACATGATCGACCATGTGTAAGCTTGCTCGCGGTTCAAATGACTAACATTTACGACCATGTAAACACGTAGTACTACTAACCCCCGACTCATCTTCCCCGACACACGTTCAAAACACAAAACGATCCACCCATAAACTCTGCGATCACCCTCAAACTCACCCCTACAAAACCATGTTTACTCGTTTCTTTTTGGAATATCAAGATATAAACATACAGACCATGAACCATTTAATGTTTCATTACACCATTTTAACATAAGAAACTTCATGTAAAAATATTGATGTTAGTAAGCAAACATATCAATTCACTATGTCAGTGCCTTTCATACCTACGTATTTCATGCCTATTTGTTTTGTTTATACTAGTGACCCATGCATATTCATGTCATTATATGTGTTTACGTCACATGAGATTTTACATGTTTTGATCTTGTATCTTATTCATCAAAAATGGTGATTTAGTTAATGATCCTACAATAATATAGTCATATCTTCTAACGTAATATTTACATGTAGCCACTATGATTAGTATAAAACTTGCAGTTCAACATATACCTGCGGAAGATAAGATAGATCGAATCCGAAACCGAAACCAAACGCGAATACTAACACAAGACTCCGCGAGACACGATAGAGCCTAAAACCCAAACGCGAACCGATCGATCTCAACTCGAGCAGACCTCCAATCACGAACCACACCCAACGTGAACCATTCAAATGATACGTAGAAATTTTGGAGTGGCGGCGGTTTTGTTTTGGTTCAGAAATGTTATCATTAAATTGTGTAGAGTATGCAGTATATAAACAAGAAGGTGGTACGAAATCTTCGTAAGAAACGCGTGGAGCTCACAATAGGAAATCAGTTAAAGTTTTATATTGCATTTAAAAATTCTGATTTCATTTGAATCCTAATTTTAGAAAGAATATAATATTAATAAAAGAAAAAAAAAAGATACGGAAGTCAAAAAGAAAAGAAAACGCAAACATGATTCATTCTTATTTATTAGAGATTCGGTTTCTACTATAAGAGAAAAAGGGTGGTGATTGCCGAATAATAGGGAGGACTCATTCTTCTCAAATCATTTCCAAAATTACTTGTGCTTACCTAACTTTAAAAAAATGTGCACAAGTAAAGGAGATACATTCGGTTCTTGTGCCATGGAACATAAAAACCTGTGTTTACATATTTGATATACTTATCTGTTATTCCAAAATATGCGCACATAAATTTATAGGATTTGTTTTTGTACAAGGCTTAGGCGTGATATTTATTTTCAAGTGTATGAGATGACTTAATTGTTACATAGAGTAGCTTAGTTAAATGGACATAAAAACGAGTAGTAGTTTATCGAAGCTCGGTTTAGGATACATACATATAGTTATATCGTTAATTTAATTTATTAAGACATAAGTTAAATGTCACGTTAATTTAATTATCACCTATCGTAATATCTCAATTACTTAATGATATTCATAGTACTTAGAAAAATTCAAATTAGGTAGGATTTTCGAAAAACGAAATTTAGGGTTTTACAACTCTTCCCCTCTAAATGAAAATTTTCGTCCTCGAAAATTGAAGTCGCAGGGGTACCCAGAGACGAACGAGTTTTAAGGCAGACGTAGCAATCCATAGTTTCACACAGATCATAACGATTTCGGTTCCAAAGCGTACCAAACTTATACGTAACCGATGTCGGTGAGAATCTCGCAAAGAGGTACAGAATTCCAAACGAACGTGAGGGTCGACAATTAACGGATATAAGTCATGGTCCATTCACGTACCAACCCCAGGCATTTCCCAAAACGTCGTATGATTCCAATAAGTTCAAATTATATGATCTCGGTATTATCACGTTGATCAGGCGTCATAATACTTGCATCACATAACAAGCCCTTATTGTCACCATATTCTGTCCCGGGTCATGACAAACCACATAGCCAATATCACATAAAACATAACACGTACAGATATCAAGTAACATACCGAAGCGGACGTAATCGCGTATATCTGAGATATAACACATCAAACAACTTACCATACCACAAAGGAGAGAAGCCACCAACTTGCGTAAAACGGTTCCTCATGACTCATTACTGAAGATTCAAAGGAAAAGCTGAGATATTACCAAAATGCCAAAAGATGACGCTTCACGATTCGAACCGAGTTCTGAACAAATCAAGGAAGAGCAATGCCGATCTAAATCACATAGCAAAATATCAAACCGCCACAAACGCATGACAAACAAATCGGAGTAACACAAATCGCGCCCAAATCATATGAAGTAGATGAACCTTCTCAGCCACCGGTTGAATCTTGTCTTCGTCGTTGCGTCTTTGGTTGATTCGTCCGACTTCCTCCAAAGAAGATCTCGATGTCTCCAACAACCGCGGCGGTCGGGTGTGGCTTCGCTTCACGAACCTCTCCAAAGACAGGGATCTGTTGCAACAACGCAGTTCGGCACCATCATCTTCGGCTCCGCGGTTAGTCTCCGTCTAACGATCGACAAACGGATATGCGAATACACAATAATATAATCAAATGTGAAGAAGAAGACCCAAAACGGTGAAGACAAAAGATTATCAAGTCAACCGAGCGACAATCCAAAAGAATCGAATATATCATAATGACGGAAGCCTAGTGTCTACCCAAGTCCTCACAGGTCAATCCTAAGGTCAACAAGACGAAACCTGGGCTCTGATACCATAATTGTAACACCCCAACCCGACAAGGGTAGAAGTGTCACATTCTGGTGTCATATCAGAACATACAAGCAAAATTTTCAAACGGAAGTCTTGAAATAATAATGTACCAAGTCATAATAACCAAAGATTTACAAGTGAAATTACAAAATCCAAAATGTTTAAAATGATATGAAATCTCCCACTATATCCCGCCAAATTGAAACCAAAAGATAAGGTAACTATGGTTAGTCCACTCAAATAATCCACCTCTCAGTCCAATCAAAGCCCATCTTCAAACCTAAAACCCGCCGCAGAAAAGAAATCTACGAGCTTAAAAAGCCCAGTGAGCAGATATAACAAAACGAAAGCTAAATAAAATCAAATGCGAAATGAAACAAAGGAACGGATAACAAAGTCGTGCGAAATGAGAGTAATGAGTCAAAGAGGATCCCGCAAAACATAATTATACGAGATATCCAAAACGAGCAGATAACAAGGAGAGCGGCGAAGCAAAGCATCGATGACATATAAACAAGCACATACAAACCAGACATACAAGAACTGAAACATAAGCAAACATAGCAGGCGTCGCATCCACACAACATATATGTCAATACAATCAATTCAGGAAATCAGAAGACATACAAGCCAAACAGATATCTACAGGAAAGCGGAAGAAATTAATTAATAAGTGAGCATGGCAATTCACACAGGTCAAAACCCTTAGTTGAAAACATAACCAGTATCATAACAGCGGAAGTACTAACAACAGTCAAAACATGGCAGTGACACGTAACAAGTAGGAATAGAGTATGAACATTATAATTAAATGAACTAGGCACATACCAGGGCAATTAAAATAGTTAACAAGCCAGACGTCATAAGTGGAAACATTTACCCAATCAATCCATAGCATAGACAGAAATGTAAACATGGCAGGTCAACAATAAGAAGATAAGGATACAACGGATAGTCATAGTCCACGAAGATTATCTGAACGAAGTACACATAACAAACAGACAAAACTATCGATTGCACACTAGCATGGTCACCAGACAATTCGAGGGTCACATAACAGTGAGATCACATATCATCGGATGAAAGCAGTAACTCGGATAACCGCATATTAATCACATCATAGCGGGATAATCGGTAGTCACATAAAACATGAATAGCATCATCAAATTCAATAAGCATATAATAACCCGATGCGTGAATGGAATCATAGTCCAAGTAGCGGAAAGAAAGCGTGACATATCAATGCAATGGAGTATCTATATCTTGGTACGAGTAAATCATATAAGGGTATTGAGTAATGAACAAGTAATACTGATTATGGTGCGTTGAAATACGGAAGGTACAATATAGGTTTATCAAAAGTGTAAGGGTTATCAATCTACCCGAGCCCGAAACATATCATATCATATCATAAGTATCCATTGTATTCGGAGGGTGACCTCGGAATACCATACATAATAGGAGGAGACCTCGGTAACAAATGGAGTAGCTAGCTCCGGAATGTGAAGACGCGGATTGCACCGACATCATTCACTAGACAAAGCTCCAATCAGATCAAATCCCTCGAAACATATCATATCTAGGATGCATCCATACGCCCCCCAGTGGCCAAATCATATACATATAGTGAGCTCATAATCATATCATATCATAATGGGGGATGGTGTGTATCATCACTCGTACACACTGGAGTCATGCCATTGGTGCATCAATGACACGGTCATGTTACCTTCATGACTAGGAACACATATTTGGCTCGGGTATCAAACTGAAGGGTCAAAGCATAATCATATCATATCATAAGGGTTCATATCAAAGTTCATATCAGAATTCATATCGAAGTTCATATCAGATGGTTCATAATCAGAGGTTCATAATCAGATGGTTCATAATCAGGAGTTCATAATCATAACAAACTAATATCATAGCGAATAGAATCATATCAAAGGATTAAGTCGGAATCATATAAAAAGGATCATAGCATAAGGAAATCATAGCAAGGGATATCATAAGGGAAGTAAAGTCAAGGATCGAAAAGTCAGGAGAAATCCCTACTGAAAAGGGATAGAATATCTGTACCTTAGCAATGAAAGCCAAAGGAAATGCGAGCACAAGAAATAACGTCGCGTCTTCTTCAACGAATCTACACGGATTACGGTTCGTATAATACTTATTAGTTCATTTAAGTCATAACGGATTTATTGCTGATATAAACCGTATTAATATTTTTAAAGTTATTAAGCGTATTCTCATTTTTAGTAATGGACGGAATTAAAATACTTTACGGTAATAATCATTAATTAGCCAAACTTAAGGGTTACAAATGATAAATGGTATACTTAAAGGTTTAATATGATAATTAATCTATTTGAGGGCTTTGCATGATCATAATTCAAAGTATAAGGTTTACATGGTAGATATCTCAAAGTGTAAGGTTATATCGTAACTAAACTCAAAGTATTATGTTATTTGCTAAAATTTCCATGCATGTTAAAAAGGAAAGGACATATGTTCAAATACATGATCGACCATGTGTAAGCTTGCTCGCGGTTCAAATGACTAACATTTACGACCATGTAAACACGTAGTACTACTAACCCCCGACTCATCTTCCCCGACACACGTTCAAAACACAAAACAATCCACCCATAAACTCTGCGATCACCCTCAAACTCACCCCTACAAAACCATGCTTACCCGTTTCTTTTTGGAATATCAAGATATATACGTACAGACCATGAACCATTTAAGGTTTCATTACACCATTTTAACATAAGAAACTTCATGCAAAAATATTGATGTTAGTAAGCAAAACATATCAATTCACTATGTCAGTGCCTTTCATACCTACGTATTTCATGCCTATTTGTTTTGTTTATACTAGTGACCCATGCATATTCATGTCATTATATGTGTTTACGTTACATGAGATTTTACATGTTTTGATCTTGTATCTTATTCATCAAAAATGGTGATTTAGTTAAAGATCCTACAATAATATAGTCATATCTTCTAACGTAATATTTACATGTAGCCAATATGATTAGTATAAAACTTGCAGTTCAACATATACCTGCGGAAGATAAGATAGATCGAATCCGAAACCGAAGCCGAAACCAAACGCGAATACTAACACAAGACTCCGCGAGACACGATAGAGCCTAAAACCCAAACGCGAACCGATCGATCTCAACTCGAGCAGACCTCCAATCACGAACCACACCCAACGTGAACCATTCAAATGATACGTAGAAATTTTGGAGTGGCGGCGGTTTTGTTTTGGTTCAGAAATGTTATCATTAAATTGTGTAGAGTATGCAGTATATAAACAAGAAGGTGGTACGAAATCTTCGTAAGAAACGCATGGAGCTCACAATAGGAAATCAGTTAAAGTTTTATATTGCATTTAAAAATTCTGATTTCATTTGAATCCTAATTTTAGAAAGAATATAATATTAATAAAAGAAAAAAAGATACTGAAGTCAAAAAGAAAAGAAAACGCAAACATGATTCATTCTTATTTATTAGAGATTCGGTTTCTACTATAAGAGAAAAAGGGTGGTGATTGCCGAATAATAGGGAGGACTCATTCTTCTCAAACCATTTCCAAAATTACTTGTGCTTACGTAACTTATAAAAAAAAATGTGCACAAGTAAAGGAGATACATTCGGTTCTTGTGCCATGGAACATAAAAACCTGTGTTTACATATTTGATATACTTATCTGTTATTCCAAAACATGCGCACATAAACTTATAGGATTTGTTTTTGTACAAGGCTTAGGCGTGATATTTATTTTCAAGTGTATGAGATGACTTAATTGTTACATAGAGTAGCTTAGTTAAATGGACATAAAAACGAGTAGTAGTTTATCGAAGCTCGGTTTAGGATACATACATATAGTTATATCGTTAATTTAATTTATTAAGACATAAGTTAAATGTCACGTTAATTTAATTATCACCTATCATAATATCTCAATTACTTAATGATATTCATAGTACTTAGAAAAATTCAAATTATGTAGGATTTTCGAAAAACGGAATTTAGGGTTTTATAGAAATTCCTCCATATGATCAAGTCCTTGGTGGTTCCTTGTTTCCAACGATGGACTAGTTGGTGATGTAGGTGGTTCCTATTTTAACGAGAAGGTTGGTGAATGGGAAGTTCTAGGTGGTAAATGCTCTAATGAATAGAGAGAGGCTCGGTAAAGGAGTGTAGTCCATGCTCTAGGAATGAACGTTTAGACGTTTTGCTAGAACTAGGTACGTTTGGTTTAGAGCTCGATGATCCCTTTTCTAACCTAAGAGGTTTAATGCTAATTATTGCGGTTCTCTTGGCAATTGTTGATTGGGTTTGTTGAGATGAGATTCTAGCACTATTATCTCTTAAGGATGATGATTCGGTGAATGGGAAGTCCTACCATTTGTGGGTTTAACAGGAGATGATTCGGTTGAGGAAATTTCGTGTACAACACGAGCAAGTTTCTTGGGTGGTTCTTGGTTGGATGAGTTAGCACTATGAGCTTTCCTTATGATGAAATGACTAAGGAAAAGGTTTCTAAATGCTGAGAATTATGTTGTGTTTGATGACTAAGGGATTCTAGCAAGATGACTTATAAAGGGAAGGATTTAGCAAGTGCATTCAAGACTTAAGTCTCTAATATCCTTTGGAATGTGATGATTAGCATGCACAAGAGTCAACTTCAGAGATTTAATTAGGATAAGGTGGAGTGTTCAAGTTAGCAAGATGAGCTTGAAATGATTGTTCGAGCAAGATTTGACATAAATCATCACCCGGATCCTCGGTTCCCACTAATGGGGATCCGTCTAGGCTAATCCTAGGGATCCGGCTCTCGTGACTAGGAAAGGATAGAAGTGATGTTTGAAAGGTCTAAAGCCTATACCTTTTGAATGTTTCAGTTCTCTAAGTGTCTTTAAATGGAAGGGTACTTAAATGTTCAAGGGCAATGAGTGATGTAGCTAATGATTGCCTTATATGAAAGAAATTAGAACTTTCGTGAGTACCAATGAATGAACAAAAATGACACTAAAATCTTGAGAGTGTCAAATGGAGCTAGATGATCCTAGTGATCAGATAGTGACTTAGGATAATATCTTGGAGAAGATCCTAAAGGTTTTAAGGTGGAAGAACTAAAATTTGATCCATTTCGACCAATTTTGAGGTAAGGATGATTATGATCAATTTTGCTATAATCGAAAGATTTCTAGGTCTAGATGTGAGGGATCATGTGAGAAATAATGAGTGATCTAGAGAGCGGAAGAGTAATGAGTTTAGGTGAAACGATAGATCGAAAAGCACTTTGAGTGTGATCCTTAATGAGCTATGAGTGAGTGTGAAGCTTATTAAGCTTGAGAAGGACTTAAGATATCCTAAGGTATTAAGTTCAGCTAGTGTGAAGTAGTCTAGGAACATGGTTTGAGGTGTAAAGGATTGAAATTCCACTTCTATTCGCCGGATCCCACGGATCCTTCACTTGAGGATCCGGATAGTTACAAACTAGGGATCGGCATCCGGGGCGCTTTACTTAACGGTGGCGTTTGTTCTAAGTATCGAACTTAGAAGCTAATGATCTCTGATGAAGTATACATGTATACAAGTAAAACATACTAAGAGCATGTAGAAATAGCACATAAGCAATTAAATGAGATCTAGCTCACAAGTAACACATAGGTTTATCAAACTTAACAACTGTTATTCAAGAAGCTCAAAATAGATTTACGATCTAGATTAGTAAATCGTTTGTATTAACAATGGCGTGCAGAGTAGATGATGGTGTTCAAGACAATAGGGTTGTTTTGGCTAACGGAAGCAATGAACTATGTATAGTCATTACGGATGGTGATTAGCATACAATTAACTTCGTCCATGAAGTCATATAGCTCTTCTCGATCAAAGCAAGATAATCGCTTGATGAGGCAAGTGGTTGTGATTAACTAAAAAAAAAATTATTTTACAACTTGTTTGATTAGTAATCCTAAGACAATGCAAAGTATTTCCATTGTAAACTTACTTTAGGAAAACATAGGAGTATAAATTTCCCAAGTGAGAGAATGAATATGAGACTGTTACTAGTGGTGCTCAATTACGGCTAAACACGACCATTTTTACGGGTGATTCCACATACCCAACTTTTATCAAGGAAACAATTCAACCGTTAGGTCAAATTGAGTTTCTAGTGCAATAAGTTCTCCAGTATTCATTCTCAAGTTAGGAAAATTTATATTCCTACAATGGCCTATCGAAGAGTAACAATGATGATACTTTGCTTCGTTTAATATTATGCTTGAGACAACTAAGGTGACGAAGGCGTCATGTTAAAAATAAGTTTAAAAGTTGTCCATATGGTAAACAACAAAAATGGTTGGATGAGCTAGTTCAACATATGTTGTTGGAAAGCTTTGAGTTTGGACTTTCGGATATGAACAATTATATTTGCGTTGCAAAATAATTTACTTGAGTATATCGGATGAAATAATCAAGTTGTCAATCCTACTATGAAGCTTGGAGAGAGATCATGAAAAGGAAAATGGGAGAGTACATCATCAACACAAGTGTAGGTTATGATCCGATGTACATTCTTGTTGTTTTTAGAAAATGATACAAGAACAAAGGAAATCATATAAGCACATATGACAAACTCAATCAAAATCCATTTAGTGTGTTATATGTTTTAAACATTTTCAACCTATATGACTTATCTAAATATCTAAACTAACATTTTCGACACAACTAGATGTTATCCCAAACACTCCTTCAAATAGCACATTGATTAGTAGAATATTACTAAATCGACAAACAAGAGAATGAATAGCAAGGTAAGGAAACCACATATGCTATTCAATCAAACAAGCACAAAATCTATTTGAGATAAGCAAATAATCAAGTAATGCAAAGAAGACAATTTATCATTTAGCATAGCATACGAAAGTTCTTTTCATCGCTTTGTGTTAAATATAAACATGTATACCAAGCTTGATTAGTTTCTTTTATATTTATAAATATGATCAAAACCTTAATTTCAATAGAGGACACATTGTTATTTAAAAGCGAAAACATCCGTCTCCAATTAGATCAAAAGTTTGTGCAAAAGTTATGACCGAAAAATGACTTTCTATTATAAATCAATGATTCTGTAAATTATTGTTTTGAATCAGTTTATGAAATCATTTTAAATTAAAGTAGACTCAAATACCTTTAAAGCGATAGGTGGCACGACTTCTAACGACTTACGGTTAAAAGTTATGAATTTTGAAATTCGAATAAAACTATCTTACGTACCACGGATCCCTTGCTTGAGGGATCCGTCTAGTGTAACTTTGAGGGATCCGCGGATCGACGAAATTATAAAATGTACGTTTTGACCCGACGAAAAGGTTTAGTCTTTGTAGACTTTTAGTGAAGTTATATTACCCATTTTACCTTTATTCAAGCTTGATTAACAAGATATCTAACAACAAAACTTCAAAGAAAAAAAATCACTAAAACACTTTTCATATTATGCTTATTATAAGATAGAAGCATATATCACCATTTTGTTCACAAGCAATTTAGCACGTTTTTGAAAAAAAAAATGTAACTAAGAAAACATACCTTTGCTATATCCCCTTTTATGGTTTTAGAAACCATAGAAGCGAAATACTTCATGATCTTCTAAGATACCCCAATCCTTTGCTATATTCCCTTTTTATGGTTTTAGAAACCATAGACGCGAAATACTTCATGATCTTCTAAGATACCCAAATCCTAGTATGAAGACTTCTCAAAGAAAATGTTAGAATGATCTATCACTATCCAACATATGATGATTTCTAAAAACATGGCTTTTTGTTTTAAGAAATTCCATTCTTTGTAGTTTTCAAACATACACGGATCGTATCAATTTTTCAAAGTACAATATATAAAAAAACTTGGTAACGAAGCTCTGATGCCAATTGTGGAAAACTAGAAGGGGGGGTTGAATAGTTTTACCAATTTAAAACTTCCTTTTAAATATTTAGATCGACTTATGTCAATCTATTTGGTTGTTTATGTTGGACGTTGATAGATAGATATATAAACGTGTAATGAAAGATAAAGAGTAAGAAGCACATCACCACGACACAAGTATTTATAGTGGTTCGCTACAAGGACACCTTCCTTGCCCTACTCCACTCCCGAGTCACCTACTCGAGAGTTCGTAAACACTACACCAACTCCTTATGGCGGAGAAGCCTTCACAACGCCGCTTAACGCTTTTCCGGTACAAAGCTAAATACCGAGTTCCTTTACACCAAGGCGAACCACACCTAACACAACGTCGCCTACCCTTTATACGGTGCTAGGCTAACCACCGAGTTCTTTCACACCAAGGAGAACTAATCCTATCACAACGTCGCCTACCCTTTATTAGGTACTAGGCTAAGCACCTAGTTCCATTACTATGGAGGAACTACTACCCTTCACAACACAACACCTAATATCAAGGAGATCAAATCCTTGTTACAACACCAACAAGGATATCACCATCCTTGGAAATAAATAAATACTTATATGTATAATGATGCACCTCATCGATTATATGACCTAGGCATTCTTCCCAAATGCTACTTGATTTGATTCTTCGGCATCCTTCACTAATCCCTTAGACACAACGCTTGGCACCCTTCACTAATGCCTTCGTCTTGACACCTTTAGCATTCTTCACTAATGCTTTGACACGGATGATCGACATCTTTCACTAATGCTTTCATCTTGACACTTTCGGCATTCTTCACTAATGCCTTCAACCCAACATCTATGGAGAAAGTAAGAACTATCAACAAGAGAACTTTAGTTATCTTGATGATGACGAAGCATGGCAACTCATGGACTTGAGGTTGCTCGTCTTCAAGAAATGGTGATCTTGCCTTTAAGAGGAACCTAGAAGATCACACAAAAACCAAAGACAAACTACATAGATCACTTGGATCTGAGGTTAGAGGGTTATAATACTTGGGAAGTATGTATGTAAAGTGATGAATAGAAATGAAGAAATAACTCTCTATTTATAGAGAAAATTCTCTACTGTTCCCCGGATCCCACAGATTCCTTCCACTTGGGATCCGGCTAGCACAAAGACAGAGATCCGTGGAACGCTCCTCTTTGCCCATGGGTATTTTTGGTTATAGGTCATGGGTCATGGGTTGATCCATGGGTCTTTAGCTAGATACAATGTATCTCTTGAGTGCTCACCAAGGGTTCAATGTATCTAGACATTGGGTATGGGTCAATACCATGGGTTGTGGATATTATCCATATATGATATAAGCATGATGTCATGCAATGGGTTATGGGTCAAGCTCCATGGGTCATGGGATTTGGGTTGTACCCAACTACATTCAATGTATTTGCCCAATGGGTTACGATACTTAAGTTTCTACCCATTTATATTACCCAATATACTACATACTAGTTATGTGTATATTTTACCCAAATATGTAAACACTAGTTGTTGTACATATGTAATATATCATAAAATCACTTATACTTGTTTTAGTGTTTTATATGAAAATGTGAATATGTTAGAAACTATTAGTTCAAACCATTTATGTATTTTATTTATTTCGTTAAAATGATTTTACGTTTGTTATCGATAAAACATTAGAAAATCGTAAAATATAAATAAACGTTTTTACGGATTATTTGTATTAACATATACCATGGCAAAATACAAACACGAAAATCTCTTGGTTTTTTATATTATATTCGATTACCAGTTTTGAGAAAAATAAATGGGCTTTTGGCACATGTTAAATTTGGTTTAAGCTACTATGCGTATGTTTTCAAGCTTGAATATAGTGAATGCACTTATGTAAATTTAAGATAGCCTTTCACTCGCTTTGTTCTACTTGTTTGTACATTTGATAATTATTTTGGAAGTCCTTCACTATCTAATCTTCTCATCGACCATGTTTAAGGTGAAAGCAACTTCAAGACAACAATGGCAACAAGACTCGCAGCTAGATATGTTTCCCGCAGGTTCTCAAGTGGTGGCAACATACTTGGCGAGCAGGAAAAGGCTCATGCTCAAAATGTTCTCTCCAATGTTACTACAGTACGTTTCTGCCACTGCGTAATTTTTTTTAATAAAACAAGTAGCTTATATTCCTTTTCGGATATGAAATGATCCGTACACCACCTATTTTCCCGATACATCATAATAGTATATCAGTTGATCCATCACCAGTCACGTACTTTTTGTTATTTCTGATGTGTTACCAGTTGATGCATTGCACTTGCTCTTGGAGGAGTTCCCTCTTGATTGCATACCCGCCACAGTTGAAAATAGCTTATTCAACAACTTTTATCATTCATTACCAGTTTCTTTCAACCTTTATATAACAATTGATGTTTTGATATTCCCCAACAAATACTTCAACTTAGTCTCATTATTGAGCAAAATGTGTGGGAAAAAAAGGTTAAAAACATGGCGTTCGTTCTTGTTCCCATGTGTTTACTTGTGGGATCTTTTCACCAAGTTGTTACGGCTTTTAAGCTGTTTTTTTTGTGTCTTCCAACTCTTTTTTTTTTTTTTTTTTTTTCTTTCTACCGACTCTATCCTTTTTTTTAGCCTTAGAAGTTAGGAATGCTTTCACGCAATGTAGCCCCTCTTTATTGCTTCCGCTCTTAGCACATGCTATAACCCAATCACGTTTTGACACTTTAACCCACCCACTTTGCGATTTTAATACAGCTATGATTTTGAATTTGACATTGGTGACTTTATAGGGCGCTTGAAACACTGAAGCAACATCAGCAAGCTCGGGTAGAGGGTATGCAAAAACAAAGGGGTCCACAACTGAGGCACCCACTGAGAAGAAAAAGATAGACTATGCTTTTGTGGCTGACGTCGTGGCTTTTCTTGGGGGTATTGGATGCTACCTCTCAAGTCAAAGAACCTGAAAACCCAAGGAACTGCATAATTAAGGACTTCTGTGAGAATAGGAAATATAGACTTCCCTGATATCTTGTGTTGGTTTAAGATGAAAACTAAGATTTATCACTATGTATGTTCTATATTGTTGATGCAGTTTCTATATGTACAAGACATAATTTTGTTTTAGAAGAGCAAGAGCTAATCCAGACATATTTTCGTACTTACATTATGATGGGTTAAATAAACTGTCAAACGCTCAATAGCGAACGTTGAGGTGGTTTGACGTGCTAAAATTGCTTATGCTTTCTGAAAATTCTTTACGACTTCTAGTTTTCCACACAATCATATGATTACATCAAACATCCCTATTGAATCGTACTCATAGGAATATGAAAACATAAAGACTACATAAACCTGGACTCGAAGAAATGTTGTATAACCGTATAAGACTATAATTAGAAACAGTTAAAATGTTTTAAAAATGATCAAACAAAAAGAATGGATAATCCCTTTAACATTATTGTTGACTTAAATAAACTTGAAAAAAATAGTGATGCAAGATGACCTGCAAAAGAAGATGTTTTCATTTCATTCTTCATCTGATATATATTACAAGCAAAGAAGGAGCCATAAATTTGTTTTAAGGGAGACACAATTTTTTTTCGGGTTGTAACATGCATTTTTTTGTTTTAAAAGCTCGGTAGTAACATACAGTTAAGGCATGAATTGTTATCTACTTACTCACCAACCAAAAAAACATATAAATTTTAAAAAGATAAATTTAAAATTAAATATAGTTGATAACTGATAAGCAAAATAGAATCTTTTTGTTAACAAGACAAGGTGGTCATATAGATTTTGATATCTTTGTTTTTTAATCGCAAAGAATATCGCTTTAACGTAAATATCTAAAAGTTAACATCACGATTTATATCCATGCCACTTGTAAAAGTTTATTGAACAATATACAAGTACACTAGTATATCAAATATACAAATGTGCCATATTGAATTATTTGTAGCAAACAAGGGTTAGAATTGTTAATTTCATAAGTTTTATTGCACTAATTGGTAAATACAAATAAATATTAGGAAACAAATGACAACAATTTGGACTTTAAGGGTACAGTGTGACATTGGCCCAGAATAACCATCTTCTTCCTATGTTCAAAACAAAACATTAACCCTGTAACCTGCATTCATTCATCTATTTCAAATAATTAAAAACAAAACAATATCAACTTATATTATGAATGGATCAACTAGTTTTTTCGTTTTATATCACTTTATCATCATTTTTAAGCTTAAACTAGATTAAATTAGTCTCGAACTCTCGATGCTTCCGTCGATCACTCTTCACTTGCTAATATCCTGTATCCGGCCTTAAAAGGTGGGCTAGTTGGAACAATTGAGGGTGGCCGAGCACCCTCCAGCCCCCTTACTGGCTCCGTGCCTGGTTGCAAGAATGTTGCTTCTATGTAGAGTTAAAGGAGACATTATAAGATGATTATTATAGTTCTGTGTGTCCATCGTATGGTAAAGTTACTGAGCATCTATCATCGATCAACAATCACAATTCGTCTTCCTATACACTGCACAAAAGAATGCAGTTTAGCTCAAACTGATCAAGAAAACAAGTAAGGGAAAAGGAAAACTGATTGGGGATGAGGATGTTTTTCAAAAGAAAAAGGGTTGTGATGGTTGAATGTGCAGGTTTTGTTGGTGATGTTGTTCCATTCAAATAGGGTGGTGTTGAAAACAGGGCTGGTGGTCTTGGGGCTAGTGGTATTACAAGACCTTTTAAAAGTAGTGAAAACATTACCAACTATGTACTTGCCCTTTTTGAAATAAGGCCATCTAAGGTGAGGTTTTATTGTTGAATTGCATGGCATCTTTTTTATATTTTGAAACTACAATTATACCTTAGCTAACTTGAATATGTGGTGTTTGGATACTTGTTTTTGCAGGCAGACTAGTAGTATGTTCATCACTTTTAGGTTCATCTTTTGTATGTTCATCAATTTAAGGATATCCAGTAGCAGTATGCAGATCAGTAGAAGGTTCATCAGTTGATGGTTGTTCAGTTGAATTTGGTTTATCTTTTGTATTTTGTGAATAATCAGTAGAATGTTGTAATGAATACGTAGTTTTAGTAATTTTTAGTCTGTAATGAATCAGTTGCAGTTGGTTCATCTTTTGTATTATGGAAAAAATTTCCCTTTTGTATAGGAGCATGTTATGGAAACTTTTAATTGTATATTATGGTAATTTCAGGTTTTAGTAATTTTGTTCTTTGTAATATGTGATTGTGTTTGTGTTTGCGTTTACCTACCATGTGATGTCTGGTATAATCAGCATACCGTAAACACACTGGTGCATATCTTCATACCATAAACACAGTGGTGAATAACAACTGATGTATGGTATAGTCAACAAAAACAAACACCCTTTTCTATCAGCTACTATCTTCCTACCTACTTTCTATCTACTACTATCTTACTATCTCTGATGCATTGTATAATCAGTAGAACCAAACACCCCTTTCTATCAGCAAAACCAAACACAGTAGTAAATAACATCTGATGCATGGAACATATGTTCAAACCATAAGCAGCAATATACGTAACCTTATAACATTTTTGCTTATGGTTTGAACATATGCTCCATACATCAGATGTTATTTACCATTGTGTTTGGTTTTGCTGATAGAAAGGGTTGTTTGGTTTTACTGATTATACCATGAATCAAAGATAGTAAGATAGTAGAAGATAGAAAGTAGGTAGGAAGATATTAGCTGATAGAAAGGAGTGTTTATTTTTGTTGATTATACCATGCATCAGTTGTTATTCACCACTGTTTTTATGGTATGAAGATATGCACCAATGTGTTTATGGTATGCTGATTATACCAGACATCACATGGTAGGCAAACACAAACACAATCACAAATTACAAAAAAGAACAAAAATTACTAAAACCTGAAAATTACCATAATATACAATTAAAAGTTTCAATAACATGCTCCTGTACAAAAGGGAAATTTTGTCCATAATACAAACGATGAACCAGCTTCAACTGATTCATTACAACCTGAAAATTACTAAAACTACTTATCCATTATATGCTACAACCTTCTACTGATAATTCACAAAATACAAAAGATGAACCAGCTTCAATTGAATAACCATCAATTGATGAACCTTCTAATGATCTACATACTACTACCGGATATCCTTAAATTGATGAACATACAACAGATGAACCTAAAAGTGTTGAACATACTGCTACTGGGCCTGTAAAAACAAGTATCCAAACACCGCATATTCAAGTTAGCTAAGGTATAATTGCAGTTTCAAAATATAAAGAAAATGCCATGCAATTCAACATTGAAACCTCACCTTAGATGGCCTTGTTGCAAAAAGGGAAAGTACGCAGTTGGTAATCTTTTCACTACTTTTAAAAGGTCTCGTAACACCACTAGCCACAAGACCACCAATACCACCATCCCTGTTTTCAACACCACCCTCTTTTAATGGAACAACAACACCATCAAACCTGCACATTCAACCATCACAACCTTCCCCCTCATCAAAACCTCGCTTATAATTTGCTACAACAGCCTCACCCTTTTTCTTTTGAAAAACATCCTCATCCTCAACCAGCTTTTTTTGTCCTTTTTGTTATGAAAAACACCTTCACCCTCCCTTTTTCTTACACTAACCTGCTTTTTGTTCCTATCAATCCTCTTTCATTTACGTCGACTCATAAAAGGTGTTAGACTTGTCATTCAAAAATTTGCATCTTGCTCTACAAAACCCTCAACCTCTGAACCTATGTTTTTTAAGTAAATTTGTGATAACTTTTGAGGCTTATGAGCAACAAAGATATCAACTGACTCATGTGTTTCAGCCAACTCATACAGGTTATGAACATCATCATCTCTATTAATAAATTGCAAACCATTTTCTAAGGATTGTTTAGGATCACAAAAAAGCAACGCCCATTTTGGTTCCTTAATATCTGGTAATAAATTATCAAGGCTTGAACTAAAGAGATCCCTATTACAGCTAAAAACACACACATTAATAATTGATCCTCTTTCATACCTGAGTGGGGCATATGCAAATAACCCGTTTGTGTGAATTCTGAACAACACTTCACCTTCTTCTTCCTGGATATCCAGAAGAGATGTCACAAATATGCTTTGTCCTTCATACCTGAGTGGTCCTTAATTGGAAGTGTGTAGCATTTTTGTGATGTCGTGGAATGTGTTATGAGGGGAGGTGATTTTGGGGCTATTAGGGGGTCGGGTTATTAGGCGATTACTTGTTTTTTGTGTTCTTAAGTGTGTGTGTGTGTGTGTTAATCCCGTGTTTTTGTGAAGTTAAGTCGTCCATTGAAAATTTAGCCATTGAAATAAAGCCGTGCATTGGGAACGCAATTTAGTCAGGTGAATTAATTACCAGGAACAATGAAATACGATTATACCCATCGGCTGAGTCCAGTTAATGGTAGTACTAATGTAGGATCGATATATTATTGTGTTGATGATTCGGGTGGTCTTGGATGATCAAAATACATGTTTGCCATTAGAGAGAGAAAGTAGAGAGAGGGAGTTTCTTGGTAGAGACTTGGTTCACAAAATATGGAATGTTAGATTATGAGAAGCTCTACCCCTTCCATGGATGGAAGGGGTATTTATAGTTACTGTCAGGAATTAGAAATTCCAGGTATTAAAGAGTCGGTCACCTCAAGTATATGTAATCGTTAGAAAGCTCGTAGTCGTAGTTCTTTTAAGCTAAGTAGTATTTAGTTAAGTAACACCGTGGAGGACGGACGGGTCTTTACCCACTGTATGCCTGATCCACAGCCCGTTGTGTGGCGTTTTATTGTAAGACTATATATACTCTCTACCTTCCAAGGTAGAGAGTTGGAGCTCATAATAAGATTTTTCTTTCTCTCACTAAAGTTCCCCAAAACCTCTAACTTTCTCTCTCTAAAAACTCTTGTACGCCTACTTTATGTTATGGTTTGATGTGTATGTGAAATCCAATATCATACAATTGGTATCAAGAGCCATGGTTAGATCATTTCTTACATATCTTTGGATTTCTAGTGGTTTTTAGGTGGTTTTTGAGTTTGAAAAAGTTTAGTGGTTTTTGCATCATTTGGTTGATTTCTAGGGTTAAAGTTTGGATTTAGATAGTACTTTTGTGTTTAGAATCATCACAAGTGTTTAGGTTTTGACTTTGAAGGTTTGAATCATCGTGGTTGAGTTGTTTTTGGATTGAAAAGTGGTGTTTATGTGATTTTTCTTGATAGCGACTTGGTTCTCGGTGTGATATTCATCATAGCGACTTGCTTCATAAAAAGTTAGCGAGTTGGAGTGTTATTTGGTAGCGATTTGGTCCTAGCGACTTGTCTATTGAGACAAGCTGACAAAAGGTACACTTAGTGGATTCTCCACTACGGGTAGCGACTTGGTGTAAGTTAGCGACTTGTACTTTATATTGTTAGCGACTTGGTGTTAGCGAGTTGGTACCTAGCGAGTTGCTATTTAGCGACTTGACAAATTAGCGACTTGGTGCTTAGCGACTTGCTGTCAAAATTTTTCTAGTGACTTGGATTGTAGCGAGCTGTTATTTAGCGACTTGGGACTATAGTGACTTGACACTTAGCGACTTGGTTCAATGTTTCCTAGCGACTTAGGTGATATCCTTTGAATACGGTTTTCTCTTGATTTAGTAAAATCCCGTGAAATAATCTATTTCCCGGTTTAATCATAGAGTTATAAAATCCCGTTTAATCTGTTATCATGTCTACCAACATTCCTACAATCATCTCCACTGTTGCCGAGGATGTTCAAGCAACGGTTCAGATACTGTCCACCCATGCTTGATGAATCGACTACGACTCTTGGGCTCAACGAATCGATTGTCTTGTCTTGGAAAGGAAAATGGAGTCAACATTCTCAAATCCATTGATGAAGGACCATATCGGGTTGAGACTACTAGAGACTTAATTGATCAAATGAAGATGGAACAATGATCTATGGAATTGATGGACCAAAGACATATTATGAGCTCGATGATAAGGAGAAAAGAGATTCAATGCTCGATATCGGGGCTTCTAACATCGTACTTCAAGGTCTTCCAAATGATATCTACAAGTCGATCAATCACAACACCGGCCAAGGCGGTGTGGGATAATGTCAAGATGCTTCTCTCGTGTTCAATTAACTATGGAAGACAGAGAATCACAACTCTATGATGAATTTGAACACTTCAAGATGAAACCGGATGAGAGTGTTTATGAGTACTATGTGAGATTCCACAAGCTTGTTAATGATATGAGGAACATCGAATGCCTATGCCTAACATTCAATTTGAACTCAAAATTTGTGAACAACATGAATCCCGAATGGCACAAGTTTGTCACTACGTGAAGCTCACTAAAGGATTGAAGAATACAAACTATGAGCAACTCTATGCCTTCCTCCTTCGTAATGAGAGACATGCTATGTTTGAAAAAGGATTCTTAATCGGTTCAAAACCAACCAGGAGAAACAAGCTCATCAAATGATTCAACCGCTTCTACTCAAACATCGAATCACAACCAAAGCCTCACAAGTCATACCCATGGGTAATGGTAATCACAAACTCATTCCCGATCCTATATTCAAACAAGGCGATCTTTGATGCACACGTGGAAACTTCATTAATCAACTAGCTCTCCGATTAGTCAAAACATGAACTCTCTTCCACATACCAACAACAATCTGAACGCTTCCAATCCACATAATCAAGCCACTATCGAGATGGGAAGGTTATGGTGCAACCAGTTCAAGAACGACAGTCTGAACAAGCAAGAGGTGGAGTGGTAGAGGTTATGCCGCAAATCGAATAGGGAAGGAATGGTAATCGTGCTCAAGCAAAGCCAATCAAATGTTACAATTGTGGAGGTGAGGGACACATTGCAAGGAACCGCAGATCGCCAAAACACCCTCGAATCTTGAGTACTTGAGGATAAGATGTTGCTTGCGCAAGCTCGGGATAATGGTGCGACTTTGGATGAAGAGGAGTTGTTGTTCTTGGTCGAGGAAATGCTAAGACATATGATGCGGATGTGGATGAGCAACCAATTCGGGAGATAGGTCATAATCATCGAATGCCTTTCAAGTAGCCGATTGTGATGCATACGACTGATGTTGATGAAGAACCCATCGCACAAACCATCTTCATGGCTAGCATTTCTCCAATGGTCTCTCCTAAAGTCTCTTCATTACCACAAGCTGGTCCATCCAAAGACAAACTCATTTCGAGGTATTAAAATTATACGATGAAGTTGATGAGCAAAAGATACATAACGGTACAATCAAATGTATTTATTGAGTCGATATTGAAAATATGGGTAATATCAATGTTGTCCCATATGATCAATATGTGAAACAAAGTGAAAGTGAGATTGTACCAAGTGATGCATCTTCTGCGATCAATAATGATTATGTTTTGATGAATTCACCGCATGTGCCCCTCGATGATTCTGTCATCTCGAACCGAATGCCTATAAAGAACGTGTTGCTATTTATGAACAACGTGCAAAATTTGAGTTGACCACCCGTGAGCGTGAAATGGATGACCAAATGCGCATACAACTATTAGAAAAAGTAGATTTAGAGAAGAAGTATTAAAACAAGAGTTAAACTCCTTACAAGAAAAGCTTTCTAAAGCGCTAAGCAAAAACAAGAACTTCAAGAAAATGTTAAAATGCTTAAGCAAGAATTCAAAGCTAAGGAATCAAAACTTTTGAATGATTTTCTAATCTAAAACCTTGAAAAACAAGCTTGAAAATAAGTTATACGTACAAGGAAATACCATTGATCGCTCACTTAATCACTAAGCATAGAATTTTAAGCGATAAGCATAGTGTTCCCATTATAGATAAACCCAACCACGAGTACGGGAAGATTGCAAAAGCGACACAAAGTGTAATCTATGATGGCAATGAGATTCTTAAACCTAGACAAAAACCTAGTTAGCTTAAGTGCACGAGAGGAAGATAAGAAATCGATGAAGTCACTAGGAAAAGATGAATAAGAAACTAGATGATCCTAAATGTAAATAGAAGAAAATAATTATCACACCCCATGACTACAAAAAGGAGAATTGGATCTCCTTGAACATGTTTAATCCTCAAACATTGTTGACTCCCGAACAAGTGTTCGGAAAATGGACTTAGATAAGCGAAGCGGAAAATATTGTTGAAACAAACCCTCCCCTGAGGAAAATGCCTAAAGAGACCGTGTATCCTCCCAATACACCAATGCATCTAGTTCCTAGAACTATTGCCACTAAAAGCAAGACCTTAATCACCAATACGTTATCTTTCAACTATTTGTTGATTTTGAGAAAACTTGCAAGAAAAGGATCACACCCACTGGTATTATCAAGGGAAAGGGTTTTGAGCAAACAAAAGAATGTTATTTAATCAAGTCATGCCTTTCTTTAAACAACTAAAAGATCATTTTGAAAGTCTTAAAAGGGAATGAATTTAGACATTAAAGAAATGGAAAAGAAATTTGATGCTATGATAGTTGAGGTTAGTGATTATGAGCGTGCACTAAAATATAATGAGATTGAGAGGAAGAACTTGCATACATTGAATGAGACTCTTATTATTGAATGTGTTGCTCAAGATGTGTTTTCATCGCTACAAATTGTTCCATTAACGCTTCTCAATTTCATGAATTATCTGTTGTCTCGAAAGTCTCCATGATCCCGCTCATTGAGCTTGAAAAGACTAATTCTAAACTAAGCGAGAAAATTGAACTGGATGATCACGACAATGTGGTTAAACATTTTCTAAATTAGAGGTTGAACATTTTAATCTACAACTAAAATATCAACATCTTAAAGAAAATGTAAAACTTCAAATATCAAGACATCCTCGGATGCTCCGAGTTTGATGCGCTTTTTCAAATAAACAAACGTGATGAATGATTCATGCTCATTGTAACACGATCGAGAAAATTGAAAGCCCAAATCTCTCAATTAAAGGGTGAAAAGAACAATGTGATGGCTCCCAAATGCCTCCTTCTTTAGATTCTCGGAATTCTCAAACGTTTCATCTTCAAAACTTAGTAAATGCATTACAAAAGGAAAACGAAAGTTTTCTAGAAGAAAATGAAAAGGTTAAACGTCATTTCATTGAGTTATTTGAATCAATAAAGGTCACTCGTAACAAAAACAACGAACAAATAGCTTCATTGCAAAGGAAATTGAGAATCAAGAGCTGTAAAAGGGAAAATGCCAATGACCAATGGGGAGAATGGTGTATCAAAGGTTCACTCTAGTAACAAGTATGCTTTGTCTGTGAAATATGTTCCCCTCATCTCGTGAATAACAAACTTGCTATTCAAACATATTTCTCATCCCTTAAGGACTGTCTAGAATGTCTACGTGAGATTGTTGAAGAGGATAAATTAGAGAAACCACTTGACAATGCAATTGGGCATGCATGCTTATATGCCAAACGATCTCAAGAAATTCTAGAATACTTAATTACAATATGCCCAAAGTCCTTAGGTGAGAGAGTTAATCCTTTGATTCCGTGTTCTATGCCTAGTGCCAAGTATGATATTCATTCGATGCCCGATGTTATGAATGTGATCCTTAGTGTGCCTTCAAGTAGTTCAGATTCCAGATCTGTTAATGCTAAGAAAGCGAACTCTAGTGTGCCTTCTAGAAGTACAAATTCTAACACTTCTAGTGTTAAGAAAGTGAACACTAGTATGTCTGCATGTAGTTCAGATCCCAGTACATCTAAACAGGAGAAGCAAAGAGTAGCAAAACCAACTAATGTTCCCATTCCTCTACAGAGTAATCGGTGACATTAAAGCAAGCGTGTCAAAGTCTCAAGACAATACAAGGAATGACAGGACCTCGCAAGCTAAGAATGTGCATTGGAAGAGAGTAGAAGACCAACCTAGGAACTTTAAGTTTAAGCGAATAAAACGAATCGTGTTGATTCTAGTATTAGCCATAGGCGTCTTGTAATTAATTCAATTACGATACTATTTGCAAACCTTGTAATGATGTCCGCTTGAATTCATTGCTAATCATGAATGTGGTATGAATACTTTGTCTAATCTTGTCAAATCCCTAGTGAATCTTTTCAATGAAAATATCATGCTAAGAAGGCAAAAGACAAAGGCGAAAGAAAGTTAGAAAATAGTGGAAACCACAGAAGAACATTTAGTAAGATAGGCTATCATTGGATACCGTTGGTCATAAGACTAATCGAGACAATGCCCACTAGAAAATGGATGCATCTTGGTAGAACTATTCCCTTAAGAAGTGAGCACACTTTGAATAGGGCTATCTGAACACTTGTACTTGCATCTATTCATAATGATTCCATTGCCTTAATTTCGATATGAATGCTTCTATTTCGATGTGGGTGTTCCAACCATTGTTACTAACCAAATGGAACCCATTCTTGCATGGGGATCCCAATTATCCAGATTATCCATTCTTGTCTGTGTTCAACCGCGGATCGTTCAAATCGTTTTGTGGTACTGGACTCAGTTGTTCCAAGATATGATCATGACCGGTCATGCTCATGAACTTCGTGAGCAAATTCATCGGGATACTTAGATTCGAGAATGATCATTTCGATGCAATTATGGGTTCGGAGATTATGTTGTTGGTAAAAGTGTTATCTCCGAGTATATTATGTAGAAGGTCTTGGTCATAACTTTGTTCTCTGTTGGTCAATTCTGCGATTCGATCTAGAAGTAGCCTTGAAAATATACTTGTTTCGTTAGAGAACTTGATGGTAAGGAACTTTTGAGAGGTTCACGTGGTTCAAATCTATACACCATCTCTATCGAAGATATGATGAAGTCTTCTCAATTTGCTTGTTGTCAAAGGCTTCAAAAACAAATTCATGGTTATGGCATCGTCGTCTCAATCACTAGAACTTTGGCACCATCAATGATCTCTCCGAAAGGACTTAGTTGTAGGTTTACCTAGACTTAAGTATGAAAAGGATCATCTTTGTTCAAGATGCCAATTGGGAAAAAGCAAGTATGCCCATAAACCCAAACCTACTAACTCATCACGTGTTCTTCATACAATTCACATGGACTTATGTGGACCCATGAGAGTGCATAATATCTTTGGGAAGAAATATGTGTTAGTTGTGGTTGATGATTTCTCTAGATTCACCGGGTAAAGTTCTTAAAGACAAAGGATGAAACTCAGATATCATCATCAAACTCATCAAACAAATTGCAGTTCGTCTTAACAAAACGGTCGAATCATCCAAACAGACAATGGAACCGAGTTTGTTAACAAACAACTTAGTGAGTTTTATGAAAGTATTGGAATCACCATCAAAGAAGTGTTCTCGAACCCTCAACGAGCGGTGTAGTTGAAAGACTAAATCGAACTTTGTGGAAGCCGCAAGGACAATCTTGATTTACTCAAAGTTCCAATGTTTCTCCGGGGTGATGCCATCGCCATCGCATGCTACACCCGAATCGATCCCGATTCACACCGCTCATGGAAAAACTCCATATGAACTTGTTCACAAGAAAACCTAATCTTTCATTCCTTCGTGTGTTCGGTGCATTGTGTTATCCAACTAATGAGGGCCAAGATTTAGGCAAACTTAGAGCTAAAGCGAGACATTGGAGTATTTGTTGGTTATGCACCAAATGTAAAAGGATACCGAATATACAACAAGAGAACCCGAAATATCATGGAAACAATTCACGCCACGTTTGATGAGTGACCGGTCAAGTGGCTCTGGACAATCCATTCAGACCCGCTCTTCAAAACAAATCCCATTGGTTCATCCTTGTACCAAATTCTTCTCCAAAGAACTCCATATGTACCTCCATCGAGGATGATTTAAAGAAATTGTTTGATCCTATGTTTGATGAACTATATGAGCCAAGTGCTAATGAACCGACAATTCCCACAACAGAGGTGCTCATATTCTTGAGAATGAAGTCAATACTTGATCCTCAATATCATTAAGTCAAGAAGCGCTGCTGCGATAACTCGATCTCATCAACAAATCATCAATCTTGAATGTACATCATGGAACCGCTCGCATCAATGATGAAGTTAATCACTTTGCTACTCCTAAAGATGCTCCATTTGAAAACATATTTGCTCCCGAATCATCATCGAACCATCTTCTTCAGAGACATCGACTCGCTACCTCGGTCCCTCAACAACCGCCACATGAACACCTTAGAAAATGGACTCACGATCATCCATTAGACAACATCATTGGAAATCCTCACGTCCGAGATTCACACGGAAACAACTTGCAACCGATGCCTTATGGTGCTTCTTCAACTCCGTACTCTCTAAGATCGAACCAAAGGATGTTAAACCGCCATGAATGAAGACAATGGTTCAATGCTACGCAAGATGAAATTCATGAGTTTGATTGACTCGATGTATGGGAGTTAGTACCGCCCAGATTGTGCTATGATCATTGCTCTAAAATGGATCTTCAAAGTGAAACTTGATGAGCATGGTGATGTGTTGAAGAACAAGGCTCGATTAGTTGCTAAAGGATACCGTCAAGAGGAGGGCATTGACTTTGAAGAATCTTTTGCTCCAGTTGCTCGAATCGAGGCAATCGTAATCTTTTGGCTAATGTCGCTAGTAAGAACATGGTAGTCTATCGATAGATGTAAAGACGGCATTTCGAACGGAGATCTTAAAGAAGTCGCTCACGCCACCAACCGGAAGGATTTGTGAATCAAGAGTATCCTACTCACGTTTATCATTTGAAGAAGGCTCTTTACGGTTTAAAGCAAGCTCCAGGGCATGGTATGATACGCTATCAAAGTTCCTTCTATCTACCGGATTTAGCAAAGGAGCATTGATCCAACATTGTTCACCGTGAAGTCGGAAAACATTTAATTCTTGTTCAAATTTATGTTGATGATATCATCTTTACCTCAACCCACCCCAATGAGTGTGACCGTTTTCAAATGAAATGGGTTCTAAATTTCAAATGTCAATGATGGGATAAATGTCATTTTCTTAGGACTACAAATTTTACAAAGTCCGGAGGCATTTTCATAAATCAATCTAAATATGCAAATGAGATTTTAAAGAAATTTGGATTTGATTCAAGTGACCTGCTGACACTCCCATGATTGAGCGTACCAAACTAGATGAGGACCACTCGGGGATCATGGTAGACCAAACGAAATATCGTAGTATGATTGGATCCTCGATGTACCTCACGCCTAGTAGACCGACATCTTGTTCGTTGTTTGCATGTGTGCTAGATACCGAGCTAAGCCAACTAAAAAGCACCTTGAAGCGGTTAAACGAGTCTTCGGTATCTCAAGGAACCATCAATATGGGACTTTGGTACCAAGGACACCGGTATGTCACTAACGACCTATCCGGATGCCGATCATGGAGGATGTCAAGATACTCGTCGGCACGCCCGTGAGGTGCACAGTTTTGGGTGATAAGCTTGTGAGTGGTCTTCAAAGAAGCAAATGAGTACTTCTATTTCCTCTACAGAGGTGAATACATAGCCATGTCATCTTGTTGTGCTCAAATCCTATGGATGAGATCTCAATTATCGACTATGGCTTTGAATTTAACAAAATCCTCTCATCTTGTGATAATAAAAGTGCTATTGCTCTCATGCAACAACGTACAACACTCAAGAGCAAAGCACATCGACATTCGACATCATTTCATCGAGGAACAAGTGGAAAACGGTGTGGTGGAACTTTACTTTATGAGGACCGAATACCGGTTAGCGTACATCTTCACCAAAGCTCTTCCTAGAGAACGTTTTGAGTTTATTCTTCCACGACTTGGCCTTAAAAGCCTTCAACCCGAAACACTCAAACGCCTTCAAGAGGAAGAAGAGGAGTAAAGGTTTCCTTCATCTATCTCTTGTAAATATCTTTTCGAAAAGCAAAATACAAAATTACAAAACCTTCAAAAGCAAATAGAAAAATATAAAACTTTCAAAATCCATAAAATTGAAAAATCTTGAAAAATTCAAATATATATATATATATATATATATATATATATATATATATATATATATATATATATATATATATATATATATATATATATATATATATGTCTTTGTCATGTTTTCCTCGATTCGATAATCTCTACGGTCTTTGTGATGTCATTCAAAGAATGACACGGGACTTTAGATGTTGTTCGAATGTTAAAAAAAATAATAATAAATAAAATAAATAAATAAATAAAAAATTATTTTTGGGAGAAAGTAAAACAATGGTTTATTGTCATCTCAGGCAGTAACCCGCTTTTTAAAGAAAGAACATAGCTACACTTTATCATGTTTTCAAAATTCCATGCTCTGATTCTATAAAACATTTATCTGCTGAAAACTAACTGCTTTGAAAAATAACTAGTACTCTATTTTTGATAACCATCTTGACTTATTTGTCAAAATATCTATCTCTCAATCAACAACCTTTGTCATTGATTGAGGGGGGAAATGATTTCAATTAAATTAAAAAAGTTATTTGTCATTCAATTGTTTTCAAAAGATATTCATGCATGTTTAATCAATGGAGTTTAAAGTCTTAAAATCCGATCCTTATCAGTTAAAACACTTTGAAAATCAAGTCACAATTCTCCTTAAAAAGCTTTCAAAATCAATTTAAATCTACAAGAGATCACAAATCTCAAAGGATTTGATAATTGTGATCGGGGGAGAATTTGTGATTTAAATTGGATTTAAACTGATAATTCGGTAAATGGTGTTATAAGGTTGTACGAGCTCTCCTTCCCACATGTGCCAAACGATTTCAAATTTTCCATGCACATGTTGAGGGGAAGCATCTATCTTAAACCACAATGATTTGAAACGTGATCATTTATCTTAATGTGCAGGTTCCCTCTAGTATGTGCAAAACTCTTTTCAAACCTCGAGGCACATATTGAGGGGAGCAAATTATGAAAACCTCATCCTTCCCAAAATGCTTTATCTACTTGATTTGATCAGGGAAGTGAGGTTGATATCTTTTAGAAAATGGTAATCAAAGAAGTTAATTCTTCCTCTTGCCTCCATGTGCAAAACGATTTCAAACATTTGATGCACATGTTGAGGGGGAGAACTTGTTCTAAAAATATCAAAAACAATTTAGGTACAAAATGCTTTGATAATATATCACAAGTATCTGGATTGATTTTAAAATGGTTTTCAATTGGTTCCAATGGCAGATGAACAATACCACATAGACCGACCAAATTTACTTTATGTACGGTGATATAAGGATGATAAGGTTAGGTAGTTGTTCCCATGATCCGCCAGAACCGGAGGGATCTACCCAGGGACAATCCACTAGTTAGTGTAGAAGTCCTTAGGTATGATGATAAAAGGAGAAAAATGAGATATGGGAAGAGTGCGGATGAGACAAAGCAAGTCTTGGAATAAACCCAACAAGGTTCTTGCTATGAAGTCTCGGCAAGCAATCAAGGGTTGAAGAATGAAAAGAATTGAATGAGAAAAGGGTGAAAAGAAATAGCCTCCATTTATTCAACCATAGGCGTAAACCGGGTACAATTCATATGCTACCGATGGTAACATCGGTATTGAAGACAAGACGTCATGGACCCGGTGATGCTCGCACTACAACTTCCCAAACCACTCAAGTTCCTCTTAAAAGGGCTTGTTTCATTCTCACGGGAACCTACATAACCTATCGACTTTCTCTTAGAGATTGTTGATATTGAAGAAGGAGACCCTCTCCTAGTCTCCCAAGACAGGGATCCAAATATGCACAAATTGAGTCTAGAGCCACGAGATCATCAATAAATCTCATTAGGACACTTTCAATGAAGACTCTTTGTTTCACACAATGTGGAAAGAGAGATTATATCTTGAGTCCCACGCATTATCCTTGTGGTATTGCGGAACATCCGAGTGATATGCAAACATATTCACAATGAAGATGGAAAGCCTTACGGAGCCAACATCAAACAAGCTCACGGTGGGTGGCATGTGAGATCTAACCAATAGATCAACCATGTGACAACCGAATGAAACAATGAGGAGATTCAATCTTTTGAATCAATCACGGTTCGAGTTATGGATTGACGGATACCTTTGAAAACCGGTCATTGTGCTTAAAACTCTTTTCTTTAGCACATCGACCGTGTATGAATATTTCAAATCAAAAGGTGTTTTATGATTGATAATTGATGTTCATTAAAACCTTCGTTGTATTGCAAAACAATTTCTATTGAGCAATAAGCGATTGTTTTCAAATATCTTTTCATCAATCGGTGAATTTCTATTCATTTGGTTCCTCACTCCGTGTTGTCTTCTTTGAGACGTTCGGTTTGAGAACGACTAGAGCAACCGCGAAACCCCGTCAAGGAAATTATTCGAATTATACCGATCACAGGCGATGCTTGTCTTGATCAACGGGAACCGTGGGCGTGTACCTCAATTCAACGAAAGTGATCAAAGACACTTTCGCGCGCTTTATTGCTAATCGTTTTATGCGGTACACCCGACGTTTGCGGTGATCGTAATGAAGCGGTCAATCCATAGCCGCATGCTCACACTACACATTCATCTAAAAAATCATGATAAGTGCATCAATGACTCGATATTTTCACTCCATGCTTCGCTACTGCGCCAATATCATGAATCAACAAAGCTTCCGCTACTCGATGAGAAGATATCATGATCCATAATGTGAGCATGTCGGTCCGAAAGTCACAACATCACATAATACCAACACCACAATAGATGTCTCGAGATTTTTTGTTAGGTGATGATCTCAAAAGTCGGCTCAAAATTATTATCACGTGGATCCGTAAAGACCTCCACTTGGATTAACCAAACATGCAATGAGAAGAATCAATGACTACAAGCTTGAGCAAAGTGCTACATCAAGAATGCAAGAAAAATTGTTAATGTAATATCTGTTTGTATTCAATGTAATTTTAGTATATGTTTGAGGTGACCTCCTTGGGGAGATTGTTAGGAATTAGAAATTCTAGGTATTAAAGAGTCGGTCACCTCAAGTATATGTAATCGTTAGAAAGCTCGTAGTCGTAGTTCTTTTAAGCTAAGTAGCATTTAGTTAAGTAACACCGTGGAGGACGGACGGTCTTTACCCATCTGTATGCACGATCCACGACCCGTTGTGTGGCGTTTATTGTAAGACTATATATACTCTCTACCTTCCAAGGTAGAGAGTTGGAGCTCATAATAAGATTTTTCTTTCTCTCACTAAAGTTCCCCAAAACCTCTAACTTTCTCTCTCTAAAAACTCTTGTACGCCTACTTTGTGTTATGGTTTGATGTATATGTGAAATCCAATATCATACAGTTACAGAATACACGACCTCCTGTCGGCCTGTGGATCAGACATACAGTGGGTAAAGACCCGTCCTTCCTCCACGGTGTTACACTAAGCTATTCTACGCTACAGACTAACTAATTAACTATTAAATAACGTAAACAACGACAAATCTACGAGCTAACATATGCTAGACCATTATTGGGGTGACCGACACTTTAACATGGAATTTCCAATTCCTAACAATCTCCCCCTAAGGGAGGTCACCCCATGAAATACATTTTGCTTCCTAGCATTCTATCTTTGACTTCGTTCTTGAGCTCGTAGACTTGAATTCTTCATTTCCGCAATCTTTGTGCTTAAGTAGCGATTCTTTAAAGTCCGCATTGATTTGTACTTTAAGTGGAGGCCATAAAACTGATCCACATCTTTGATGATCTTCGAGCTTTCATTGAGTTCATCAGCCACAGTAAATCTCTCTGGATCATCCATAGTTGTGTTGCCATCATGTGAAGTTGTGACTTTCGGATCTACATGCTCACACCTTTTGGATCATGACATCTTTCCATCAGAGTAGCGGAAGCTTTACTGGTTCATGATATTTGCAGCAGTGTAGCAGAAGCATAGTATAAAAATATCGTAACCGAGTTATGTAGATATGCACCACCATGATTTCTTCAATTAAGTGTGGATCTTTGTGAGCATGCGGCTTTGGATTGACCCTCAATTACGATCACCGCAATCGTCCAAATGTACCGCAAACAACGCTTAGCAATAAAACACACGAAAGTATCTTTGATCACTTTCGTTGAATTGAGGTACACGCCCACGGTTCCCGTTGATCAAGACAAGCATGCTGTGAGCAGTATAATTCCAAAGAATCTCCTTGATAGGGTTTCGCAGCTGTTCTAGTCATTCTCAAACCGGAACGTCTCAAAGAAGACAACACGGAGTGAGTGAACCAGCGAATTTAGATTCACTGATTGATGAAAAGTGATTTGTAAAACAATCGCTTATTGCTTAAGATAAAGAGTTTTGCAATACTACGAATGTTTTATGAGAAAGATCAATTTACATTCAAAAATACCTTTTGTATTTGAAAAGAGTACACATTCGATGTGCTAGAGAAAAGAAGGTTTGCACATCGAACGGTTTTTCCAAAGGTATTCGTCAATTCCATTCCTGGACCAAGGTTGATTCACGATTGAATCTCCCCATCGTTTCTGTCCAGTTGTCACAAGCTTGATCTTACGAGAAGATCTCACATGTTACCCACCAAGAGCTTGTTTGATATTGGCTCTAGAAGGATTTCCATCTTCATTGTGAATATTTTTACATATCACTCGGATGTTCTGGCAATACCACAAGGATAATGCGTAGGACTCTTAATATATTCTTACTTTTCACATTATGTGAAACAACAAGTCTTCAAGAATAGTGTCCTAATGAGATATTGTGGATGATCTCTTGGCTCTAGACTCAATTGTGCACATTTGGTTCCTATGCCGGAGACTAGGGAGAGGTTCTCCTTCTTCAATATCAACAATCTCTAAGAGAAAGTCGATAGATTATGTCGGTTCCCCGTGAGAATGAAACACGCCCTTTTAAGAGGAACTTGAGTAGCTTGGGAAGATTAGTGCAGTGCATCACTGGGTCCATGATGTCTTGTCTTCAATACCGGTGTTACCTTAGTAAACACCAAGAGCATATGTATTGAACTCGGTTTACCCTAAGGTTGAATTATTGGAGGGCTATTTCTTTTCACCCTTTCTCATTCATTTCTTTTCATTCTTCAACCCCTTCAAGCTTACCGAGAGACTTCGTTAGGAATTAGAAAATTCAATCGTTAAAGAGTCGGTCACCTCAAGTATAAGCATTCAATAGAAAGCTCGTAGTCGTAGTTATGATATGTTAGTTAGTAGTTTGTTAAGTAACACCGTGGAGGACTGGACGGGTCTTTACCCACCGTATGCCCGATCCATGACCGTAGGTGGCGTTTATTTGTAAGACACTATAAATACCCTCTACCTCCCAAGGTAGAGGGTTGAGCTCAATACTATTTTTCTTTGTTTCACATAGTTCCCAACTCTCTTCCTTTCTCTCACTAAAACTTTCTCTCTAAACTCTAGTTAACGCCCATATGTTTATGGTCTAAAGTGTTTGTGAAATCTTATTTCTAACAATTGGTATCAAGAGCCATGGTTTGATCACCATCTTTCATGCTTCTTGTTTTGGTGGATTTCATAAGGTTTTGGGGTATTAAAGGTTTAGGAGAGTTTGATTCATTGGACAAATTCTAGTGTTAAAGTTTGAATTTTGCTTGTACTTTTGTGTTTAGGATCATCATATGTGTTTATGTTTTGAATTGAAGGCTTAAATCTTTGTGGTTTGGTTGTTTTGATTGATAAAGTGGTTATTTTTGAAGTTTGTACGGCGAGTTGTGTCTCGGATAGCTTTTTCTTCAAAGCGAGTTGCTTTGTTATTGGATGCGAGTTGGTACATGCGACTTAGCTGTTTAGCGAGTTGATATTTATGCGACTTGGGTTCTAAGCGAGTTGTTTCTTTAAGCGACTTGAGATCTAAAGCGACTTAGCTATTAAGCGAGTTGTAAAGCTAGCGAGTTAATTTAAGCGACTTGGTGTTCAAGCGAGTTGATTGTGTTGCGTGTTGATACTAAAGCGAGTTGGCTATTTAGCAACTTGATTCATTAAGCGTGTTGACAGTGTTGCTAGTTGATGCTAAAGCGACTTGGCTATTTAGCGAGTTGATCCCTTAAGCGAGTTGTCTCCTTGAGCGAGTTGGGTGTTTAGCGAGTTGATAACGAAGCGAGTTGTGTGTTTTACTACTTGTCTAATTTTAGACTTGTCACTCCTTCGTGATACATTCTTACGGTTGTTCTTTTGGTTTAGTAAAATCCGTGAAAGAATCAATTTCCGGTTTAATCAAAGAATTGTAAAATCCCGTAGAACTTGTAATCATGGCAAACATCGCTCCTACTATTGTTTCTTCCGTAGTCGAGGACGCTCAAGCAGCAGGTCGATACTCATCCACCTATGCTTGATGTAACCGACTACGACTCTTGGGCTCAAAGAATCGATTGTCTTGCCTTGGAAAGGAAAATGGAGTCAATATTCTCAAATCGATTGATGAAGGACCGACGAGTTGAGACTACTAGAGACTTAATTGATACGGTGAAGATGGAACAATAATCTATGGAATAGATAGACCAAAGACGATGATGAGCTCGATGATAAGGAGAAAAGAGATTCGATGTCGATATCGTGGCTTCTAACATCGTACTTCAAGGTCTTCCAAAAGATATCTACAAGTCGATCAATCACAACATCAAGCAAAGGCAAGTGGGACAATGTCAAGATGCTTCTCTCGTGTTCGAATTAACTATGGAAGACAGAGAATCACAACTCTATGATGAATTTGAGCACTTCAAGATGAAACCGGATGAGAGTGTCTATGAGTATTATGTGAGATTCCACAAGCTTGTTAATGACATGAGGAACATCGAATGACCATGCCAAACATTCAAATGAACTCAAAGTTTGTGAACAACATGAATCCCGAATGGCACAAGTTTGTCACTTCAGAAGCTAACCAAAGGATTGAAGAACATAAACTATGAGCAACTTTATGCCTTCCTCCTTCGTAATGAGAGACATGCTATGTTTGAAAAAGGATTCTTAATCGCCTCAAAACCAACCGTGGAGAGACAAGCTCATCGAATGATTCAACCGCTTTCTACTCAAACATCGGAATCACAACCAAAGCCTCACAAGTCATACCTATGGGTAATGGTAATCACAAACTCATTCCCGATCCTATGTTCAAACAAGTCGATGCCGATGCACACGTGGAAACTTCATTAATCAATCGGCTCTTCCGATTAGTCAAAACATGAACTCTCTTCCACACACCAACAACAATCTCGAATCGCATCCAATCCACACAATCAAGCCACCGCCGAGATGGGAAGGTTATGGTGCAACCGGTTCAAGAAAGGCAAGACGAATAAGCAAGAGGTGGAGTCGGTAGAGGTTATGCCGCAAATCGTAATAGGGAAGGAATGGAAACCGTGGTCAAGCAAAGCCAATCAAATGCTACAACTGTGGTGGTGAAGGACACATTGCTAGGAACCGCACATCACCAAAACGTCCACGAAATGCGAATACTTGTGGATAAGATGTTGCTTGTGCAAGCTCGGGATAATGGTGCAGCTTTGGATGAAGAAGAGTTGTTGTTTCTAGCAGGGCAATGCCAAGACCTATGATGCGATGTGGATGAGCGCCAATTCGTGAGATAGGTCACAATCATCGAATGTCTTTCAAGTCGCGATTGTGATGCATACGACTGATGTGGATGATGGACCCATCGCACACACAATTTTTATGGCTAGTATTTCTCCAATGGTTTCTCCTAAGGTCTCATCTTCACCAAAAGTGGCCCATCCAAAGACAAACTCATCTCGTAGGTACTAAAACTATACGATGATGTTGATGTGCAAAAGATGCATGACAAAGTACAAACAACTGAAACTATTGAATCAAATATTGAAAATATGGGGAATATCAATGTTGTCCCATATGATCAATATGTGATATAAAGTGAAAGTGAAGTTGTACCAAGTGATGCATCTTCTGCAGTCAATAATGACTATGATTTTGATGAATACACTGCATGTGCCCCTCATGATTCTGTTATCTCTGACCTAAATGCTTATAAAGAATGTGTTGCTATTTATGAACAACGTGCTAAGTTTGAGTTGACCACTCGTGAGCAGGAGATGGATGACCAAATGCGTACAACTATTAGAAAAAGTAGGTTTAGAGAAGAAGTATTAAAACAAGAGTTAAACTCCTTACAAGAAAAGCTTTCTAAAACTGCTAAGCAAAAACAAGAACTTCAAAAAAATGTTAAAATGCTTAAGCAAGAATTCAAGACTAAGGAATCAAAACTTTGAATGATTTTTCTAATCTAAAACCTTGAAAAACAAGCTTGAAAATAAGTTGTATGTACAAGGAAATACCATTCAGATCGCTCACTTAATCACTAAACATAGAGTCTTAAGCGATAAGCATAGCATTCCCTTGTTGAGGAACCAAATCCAGAGGTCATTAAAAGGCTAGAAATGCTCATAAGGTTCTTTATGATGGCAATGAAATCCTTAAACCTAGACGTAAACCTAGTTGCATTGAGTGCATCGAGGAAAATAAGAAATCGATGAAGTCACTAGGAAAAGATGAACAAGAAATTAGATGATCCTAATTGTAAAGAGAGGAAAATAAATATCACACCTCATGATTACAAGAAGGAGAACTGGATTTCCTTGAACATGTTTAAGCCTCAGACGTCATAACACCGAACAAGTGTTCGGAAAAGGATTTAGATAAGCAAAAGCGAGAATCTTGTTGTAACAAACCCTCCTTTAGGAGAATGCTCAAAGAATCGTGTATCCTCCCAATACACCAATGCATTTAGTCCCTAGAACCATTGCCACTAAGAGCAAGACCTTAATCACCAATATGTGATCTTTCAATTATTTGTCGATTTTGAGAAAACTTGTAAGAAAAGAATCACACCCATTGGGATAATCAAGGGAAAGGGTTTTGAACAAACAAAAGAATGTTATTTAACCGAAATCATGACTTTCTTTAAACAATTAAAAGATCACTTTGAGAGTCTTAAAAGGGATGGATACAGATATTAAAGGGATGGAAAAGAATTTGATGCAATGATAATTGAAGTTAGTGACTATGAGCGGGCATTAAAATATAATGAAATTGAGAGGAAGAACTTGCATACCTTAAATGAGAATATGATTTAAATGTATCTCTCAAGATGTGTTTTATATCGCTACTAATTGCTCTATTATCGCTTCTCAATTTCATGAATTATCTATTGCGTTGAAAGTCTCCCATGATCGTGTCATTGAACTTGAAATCAAAACTCTAAACTAAGTGATAAAATTGAACAGATGATCACGATAATTTGGTAAAACATTTTTCTAAGCTAGAAGTTGAACATTTTGACTTGCAACTAAAATATCAACATCTTAAAGAAAATGTTAAAACCTCAAACATCAAGATATCCTCGGATGTTCCGAGTTTGATGCGCTTTTGAACTAAACAAACGTGACGAATGATTCAAGCTCACCGTAACACGATCGAAAAGTTGAAAGCCCAAATCTCTCAATTAAAGGGTGAAAAGAACAATATGACTGGCTCCCAAATGCCTCCTCCTTTAGATTCTCGAATTCTCAAAATTTTCATCTTCAAAACTTGGTTAATGCCTTACAAAAGGAAAATGAGAGTTTTCTAGAAGAAAATGAAAAGGTTAAACGTCATTTCAATGAGTTATTTGAGTCAATTAAAGTCACTCGTAACAAAAATAACGAAAAAATAACCTCGTTGTAAAAGGAAATTGAGAATCAAGAGTCGTAAAAGGAAAATGCCAATGACCAATGGGGAGAATGGTGCTTCAAAGGTGCATGTCTGTAATAAATATGCTTTGACTGTGAAATATGTTCCTCCTCATCTTAGGAATAACAAACTTGCTATTCAAACATATTTCTCATACCTTAAGGACAGCCTAGAATGTCTCCGTGAGATTGTAGAAGAGGATAAGTTAGAGAAACCACTTGATAATACAATCGGTCATGCATGCTTATATGCCAAACAATCTCAAGAACTTCTAGAATGCTTAATTACAATATGCCCTAAAACCTTAGGTGAGCAAGTCAATCCCTTGATACCTTGTTCAATGCCTAATGCCAAGCATGCAAGTCATTCAATGCCAAATGTTATGAACATGAACCTTAGTGTGCCTTCAAGTAGTTCGATTCCAAATCATAGTGCTAAGAATGTGAACTCGAATGTGCCTTCTAGGAGTTCAACTCCCAAGACTTCTCTCGTTAAGAGAATGAACTTTAATGTGCCTTCAAATAGTTCGGATCCCAAAGACATCTAAACAGAAATGCATAAATTAGCAAAACCAACTAATGTTCTCATTCCCTCTACAGGAGTAAACAGTGACATTAAAGCGAGCAGGTCAAAGTCTCAAGACAATACAAGGAATGATAGGATCTCGCAAGCTAAGAATGTGCATTGGAAGAAAGTAGAAGATCACCCTAGGAACACTAAGTTTGAGTTAAATAAAACGAATCGTGTTGATTCTAGTATTAGCCATAGGCGTACTGTAATTAATTCAAATTTTGATACTATTTGCAAACCTTGTAATGATGTCTGTTTGGATTCTGTTGCTAATCATGAATGTGGTGTGAATGCTTTGTCTAATGCTGTCAAATGCCCAGTTAAAATTGTTAATGCTAATAATCGTGCAAAGAAGGCCAAAAGGCAAAGACGAAGATTGTTAGAAAACAAAGGAAACCCACAGAAGAACATTTATAAAGATAGGTTATTATTGGATACCTTTTGGTCATAAGAATAATCGCTTTGTCCTCAAACCGCAAAGACTATGCCCACTAGAAAATGGATGCTCATCGGTAGAACTATTCCTTTAAGAAGTGAACATACTTTGAATAGGTCAAATATAGACACCAAAGATCGCATCTATTCCCAATGATTCCATTGCTTCTACTTCGATATGGATGTTTCTATTTCGATGCGGGTGTTCCACCATCACATTAACCAAATGGAACCCATTCTTGCATGGGGATCCCAAATATCCGCTTATCCATTCTTGTATGTGTTCAAATGCAGATCGTTCAAATCGTTATGTGGTACATGGACTCAGTCGCTCCAAGCATATGACCGAGACCGGTCATGCTCATGAACTTCGTGAGCAAATTCATCGGACAATTAGATTCGGAATGATCATTTCGGTGCTATTAAGGGTTATGGAGATTATGTTGTTGGAAAAGTGTTATCTCCGTAGTATATTATGTGGAAGATCTTGGTCATAATCTGCTCTCTGTTGGTCAATTCGCGATTCGATCTAGAAGTAGCCTTCGAAAACATACTTGTTTCGTTAGAGAACTTGATGGTAAGGAACTTTTAAGAGGTTCACGTGGCTCAAATCTATACACCATCTCTATCGAAGATATGATGAAGTCCTCTCCAATTTGTTTATTGTCAAAGGCTTCTAAAACAAAGTCATGGTTATGGCATCGCTGCCTCAATCACTTGAACTTCGCACTATCAATGATCTCTCCGAAAGGACTTAGTTGTAGGTCTACCTAGACTTAAGTATGAAAAGGATCATCTTTGTTCAAGATGCCACTTGGGAAAAAGCAAGAAGTATGCCCATAAATCCAAACCTACAAACTCACCACGAAGTTCTTCATACAATTCACATGGACTTATGTGGACCCATGAGTGCAGAATATCTTTGGAAAGAAATATGTATTAGTTGTGGTTGATGATTTCTCTAGGTTCACCGGGTAAAGTTCTTAAAGACAAAGGATGAAACTCCGATATCATCATCAAACTCATCAAACAAATGCAGTTCGCCTTAACAAAACGGTCGAATCATCCGAATGACAATGGAACCGAGTTTGTTAACAAACAACTTAGTGAGTTTTATGAAAGTATTGGAATCACCATCAAAGAAGTGTTCTCGAACTCCTCAATGTAATGGTGTAGTTGAAAGACGAAATCGAACTCTTGTGGAAGCCGCAAGGACTATGCCGATTTACTCAAAAGTTCCAATGTTTCTCCGGGTGAAGCTATTGCCACCGCATGCTACACCCAAAATCGATCCCCGATTCACACCGCTCATGAAAAACTCCATATGAACTTGTCCACAATAGAAAACCCGATCTTTCATTCCTTCGTGTTTCGGTGCTTTATGTTATCCAACTAATGATGGTCAAGATTTAGGAAAACCGAGAGCTAAAGCGGACATTGAGTTTTTATAGGCTATGCACCTAACTCAAAAGGTTACCGAATCTACAACAAGAGAACCCGAAATATTATGGAAACAATTCACGCCACGCTTGATGAGTCGACCGGTCAAATGGCTCTTGGACAATCCAGCCAGACCCGCACTTCAAAACAGTCCCATTGGTTCATCCTTGTACCAAATTCTTCTCCAAAGAACTCCATATGTACCTCCATCAATAGATGATTTAAAGAAACTGTTTGATCCAATGTTTGATGAAAATTTTGAGCCAAGTAACAATGATATGACAATTTAATCACCGAGGTCGCTTCTATCCTCGCCAATGAAATTAACCTTTAACTTCTATGTCATTAAGCCAAGAAGCACCGCTCACGACTAACTGCTTCATCAACAAATCTTCAATCATCAAGTGTACATCATGGAAATGCTTCGATTCACGTGATGAAGTCAATCCTTTGCTACTCCCAAGATGCTCCATTTGAAAATATATTTGCTCTCGAATCATCATCGAACCATCTTCATCAGAGACATCGACTCGCTACTTCGGTTCCACAACCACAACCACAACCACATGAACATCTTAGAAAATGGACACATGATCACCCATTGGATAACATCATTGGAAACCCTTCTCGTCCGGTATCCACTGTAAACAACTTGCTACCGATGCCTTATGGTGCTTCTTTAACTCAAGACTTCAAAGATCGAACCTAAAGATGTTAAAACTGCTATGAATGAAGACAGCTGGTTCAATGCCATGCAAGATGAAATTCATGAGTTTGATCGATTAGATGTATGGGAATTAGTACCAGCTCCAGATTGTGCAATGATCATTGCACTTAAGTGGATCTTCAAAGTGAAGCTTGATGAGCATGGTGATGTTTTGAAAAATAAGGCTATGTTAGTGGCTAAAGGGTATCGTCAAGAAGAAGGAATAGACTTTGAGGAATCTTTTGCTCCAGTTGCACGTATCGAGGCGATCAGAATCTTCTTGGCTAATGCTGCTAGCAAGAACATGGTTGTTTATCAGATAGACGTTAAAACCGCATTTCTTAACGGAGATCTTAAAGAGGTCGCTCACGCCGCCCAACCTGAAGGTTTTGTGAATCCGAGCATCCTACTCATGTTTATCGCTTGAAAAAGGCCCTATATGGTTTGAAGCAAGCTCCTAGAGCATGGTATGATACGTTGTCAAAGTTTCTTCTATCTACCGGATTCAAAGAAAGGAGCAGCTTGATCCTACTTTGTTCACCGTAAAGTCGTGAAAACATTCAATTCACGCTCAAATTTATGTTGATGATATCATCTTTGCCTCGATCGACCCCAATGAGTGTGACCATTTTCTAATGAAATGAGTTCAAAATTTCAAATGTCAATGATGGGACAAATGTCATTTTCTTGGGATTACAAATTTCACAAAGTCCCGAGGCATTTTTATAAATCAATCTAAATATGCAAATGAGATTTTAAAGAAATTTGGATTTGATTCTAGTGACCCCGCTGACACTCCCATGATTGAACGAACCAAGTCGGATGAGGACCACTCGTGGATCATGGTAGACCAAACGAAATATCGTAGTATGATTGGATCCCCGATGTACCTCACAGCCTAGTAGACCGACATCTTGTTCGTTGTATGCATGTGTGCTAGATACCGTGCTAAGCCTACTAAAAGCACCTTGAAGCGGTTAAACGGGTCTTCGGTATCTCCAAGGAACCATCAATATGGGACTATGGTACCAAGGACACCGGTATGTCACTAACGGCCTATGCAGATGCCGATCATGCAGTTGTCAAGATACACGTCAAGTATGTTTGAGGTGCTCGCTTTTGGGTGATAAGCTTGTGAGATGGTCATCAAAGAAGCAAATGAGTACTTCCATTTCCTCTACAGAGGTTGAATACATAGCCATGTCATCTTGTTGTGCTCAAATCTTATGGATGAGATCCCAATTATCCGACTATGGCTTTGAATTCAACAAAATCCTCTCGCATCGTGATAATAAAGTGCTATTGCTCTCTCATGCAACAACGCTCAACACTCAAGAGCAAAGCATATCGACATTCGACATCATTTCATCGGGAACAAGTGGAAAAAGGTGTGGTGGAACTCTATTTTGTGAGGATCAATACCGCCTAGCGTACATCTTCACCAAAGCTCTTCCAAGAGAACGTTTTGAGTTTATTCTTCCACGACTTGGCTTGAAAAGCCTTCAACCGTAACACTCAAACGCCTTCGTGAGGAAGACGAGGAGTAAAGGTCTTTATTCATCTATCTCTTGTATATATTTATTCTAAAAGCAAAATACAAAACTTGAAAACCCTCAAAAAAAAATTAGGAAAATCTTGAAAATTCCAAAATATTGTTATTATGTCATGTTTTTTTCTTATTCGATATCATCTACGGATTTTGTGTTGACATTCAAAGAATGTCACGGGTTTTAGATGTTCTTCAATGCATATAGTTTTAAAAAAATGATGCGGAGAAAATAGTGGTTTATTGTCATTTCAGCAAGAACTCCGTTATAAAAGAAAGAACAGAGCCATGCTTTATCTTGTTTTTTAAATCTCATGCTCTGATTCTAAAAACAATTACTTACTATCTAATGAAAACTAATTGCTTTGAAAAATTACTCGGACTTAATTTTTGAAAATCATCTGTACTTATCGGTGGTCAAAAATATCTATCTCTCAATCAACAACTTATGTCATTGATTGAGGGGGAGAATGATTTTTCAATTAAATAAAAAGTGTGTTTTTCAAACAATGGTACCAGATCGTGGTTATTATTAAGTTTTCAAAAGATATTCAAGCATGTTTAATGTAAATCGTTGGAGTCTAAAGTCTCAAAATTCGATCCTTATCAGTTAAAACGTTTTCATAATCAAGTCACAATTCTCCTTAAAAGCTTTCAAAATCAATTTAAATCTACAGAGATCACAAATCTCAAATGATGTGAAAATTGTGATCGGGGGAGAATTTGTGCTTTAAATTGGATTTAAACTGATAATTTGATAAATGGTTTTATAAGGATGTACAAGCTCTCCTCTCCGCATGTGACAAACGATTTCAAATTTTTCCATGCTCATGTTGAGGGGGAGCATCTATTTTAAACCTCAAATTATTGAAACGTGACTGAATTCTGTCTAAGTGCAAGTTCCCTCTAATACGTGCAAACTCTTTCATGTTTCGAGGCACATATTGAGGGGGAGCAAAATTGTGAAAACCTCATCCTTCCTTAAAATGTTTTATCTACTCAAATTGATTAGGAAGTGATGATGATCATTTTAGAAAATGATAATCAAAATATTGGACCTTTCGTTCTTAATCTAACGATTTCAAAGATCTCTTGCCTCCATGTGCTAAACAAATTTCAAATTTTATGCATATGTTGAGAGGAGCATTTCTAAAATATCAAAACAATTAAGATACAAAACACTTTGATTCTCAGATCACAAGTATCTTGATTGATTTTTCAAATGGTTTTCATTTGGTTCCAATGGCGTATGAACTATATCAAAAGACCGACCAACTTTACTTTATGTATGGTGATATAAGGATGATAAGGTTAGGTTGAGGTCCCATGATCCGCCGTAACCGGAGGGATCTACCCAGGAAAATCCACTAGTTAGTGTAGATGTCCTTAGGTATGATGATAAAAGGAGAAATATGAGATATGGGAAGAGTGCAATCGAGACCGAGCTAGTAATCGAATAAACCCAACAAGGTTCTAGTTATGATGTTTCGTAAGCACTAAAGGGGTTGAAGAATGAAAAGATTTGAATAAGAAAAGGGTGAAAATAAATAGCCTCCAACAATTCAACCTTAGGGCGTAAACCGGTTCAAGTCATATGCTACCGATGGTAACATCGGTATTGAAGAAAAGACTTCATGGACCCAAAGGACGCACTACACTAAAACTTACCAAACTACTCAAGTTCCTCTTAAAAGGGCTTGCTTCATTCTCACGGGAACCGACATAATCTATCGACTTTCTCTTAGAGATTGTTGATATTGAAGAAGGAGACCCTCCCTAGTCTCCCAAGACAGAACCAAATATGCACAAATTGAGTCTAGAGCCTCGAGATCATCAATAAATCTCATTAGGACACTTTCAATGAAGACTCTCTGCTTCACACAATGTGGAAAGAGAGATTATATCTTGAGTCCTACGATTTATCCTTGTGGTATTGCCGTAACATCCGAGTGATATGCAAAATATTCACAATGAAGATGGAAAGCCTTCGAGACAACATCTAACAAGCTCCCGGTAGGTGGCATGTGAGATCTATTCAAATAGATCAATCATGTGACAACCGAATGAAACAATGGGGCGATTCAATCTTTTGAATCAATCCCGTTCAGTTATGGATTGTCGGATACCTTTGAAAACCGGTCATTATGCTCAAAAACTCTTTTCTTTAGCACATCGACCGTACGAATATTTCAAATCAAAAGGTGTTTTATGATTGAAAATTGATTTTCATTAAAACCTTCGTTGTATTGCAAAAACAATTTCTATTGAGCAATACACGATTTTTTTCAAATCTCTTTTCATCAATCGCTGAATCTCGTTCACGGTTCACTCACTCCGTGTTGTCTTCTTTGAGATGTTCCGGTTTGAGAACAACTAGAGCAACATGAAACCTCGTCAAGGAAATTCTTCGAATTACCTAATCACAGCAAGATTTGTAATCGATCAACGGGAACCGTGGGCCGTGCACCTCAATTCATCAAAGTGATCAAAGACACTTTCGTGTACTTTATTGCTAATCGCTTTATGCAAGTACATCCCGACGCTTGCAAATGTTCGTAATGAAGCGGTCAATCCATACCCGCGTGCTCACACAACACATTCATTTCCAAAGAAATCATGATTAGTGCATCAATGACTCGATATTTTCACTCCATGCTTCGCTACGCCACGCCAATATCATGAATCAACGAAAGCTTCCGCTACTCGATTAGAAGAAATCATGATCCGAATGTGAGCATGTCGGTCCAAAAGTCACAACATCACATAATACCAACATCACAAAGGAAGAGTCGAGATTTAATATGACCGATGATCGCAAAGCGTGCTCAACAATCATTCTCACGTGGATCAAGAAAGACCTCCACTTGATTTCCCAAACATGCAATAATGATGAATCAAAGACTACGAGCTTCGAGCAAAGGACTTAATCAAGAATCCTAGAACAATTTAATGTAATATATGTTTGTATTCATTGTAATTGAGGTGACCTCCTTAGGGGAGATTGTTAGGAATTAGAAAATTCAATCGTTAAAGAGTCGGTCACCTCAAGTATAAGCATTCAATAGAAAGCTCTTAGTCGTAGTTATGATATGTTAGTTAGTAGTTTGTTAAGTAACACCGTGGAGGACGGACGGGTCTTTACCCACCGTATGCCCGATCCACACCCGTAGGTGGCGCTTATTTGTAAGACACTATAAATACCCTCTACCTCCCAAGGTAGAGGGTTGAGCTCAATACTATTTTTCTTTGTTTCACATAGTTCCCAACTCTCTTCCTTTCTCTCACTAGAACTTTCTCTCTCTAAACTCTAGTTAACGCCCCATATGTTTATGGTCTAAAGTGTTTGTGAAATCTTATTTCTAACAACTTCATTACTAGAACCTTGTTGGGTTTATTCCAGTTCTAGCTCTATCTCAGTAGGCACTCTTCCTATTTTCTCATTTTTCTCCTTTTTTCAATATACCTAAGGACTCTACACTATCTAGTGGATTGTTCCTGGGTAGATCCCTCCGGTTCTGGCGGATCGTGGGAACTAATACCTAACCTCACCATCCTTATAACTCCATGCATAAAGTAAAATGGTCGGTCTTTTGGTACAGTTCATGCTTCCTTGAAACCAATTGAAAAATCGTTTGGAAAATCAATCAAGGTACTTGTGATATAAAATCAAAGCATTTTGTACCTTAATAGTTTTGATCATTTAGAAATGCTCCCCCTCAACATGTGCATATGATTTAAAATTGTTTAGCACATGGAGGCAAGAGTTCTTTGAAACAATTTCTTGATCACAATTTCGTACGAAAAAGCCATTTGATTTTCTTGGTAAAATTCTCCCCCTCAATATGTGCATAGATTAGTGAAATCATTTTATCACATCGAGGAACGAGTTCTTTTGAAGCACACCCACGATCACAAAATCCATTAAGAAAACCATTTGAAAACTCAATCAAGGTACTTTATAAATCACTTTAAAAAGCTTTTGTACCTTGAAAGTTTATTTTCTTTTGCAATGCTCCCCCTCCATATGTGCTTCGAGATTCGAAAGCGTTTAGCACACCAGGGAGAGCAGCATGCACATTTGAATCAAAACGATCACCTTTTATCAAATTTCATTATTAAATCACAAATTCTCCCCCGATCAAAAATATCAAACCATTTGAGATTTTGGATCCCAAGTGATTTAATAAGGTTTAGAAAACATGGAAGAAAATGTGCCTGATTTAAATACTCATCTTGTTTTGGATAAATCCTCCTCCTCAACATGTGCATTGTGTATTTGAAATCGTTTGGCACATGGAGGCAGGAGTGCCTATAAAGGACTAAAACTGATTCCATAAAAACAGATTTGAGATTTAAATCACGATCTCTCTCCTGATCAAAAATATCAAACCATTTGAGATTTGTGATCCCATCTGATTTAAATTATTTAGAAAAGTTTTAGGGAAAGACATGGCAAAATTTAATATTGAAAAATGATTAATAAGGAACAGATTTAGACATTAAATATTGTTAGTGTCAGGTATGATAGTTTTAAGAGATCTTTAAGTAAAATAAAACAATTTCATAATCAAACAAGAATGAGAAAAATTTCATTTGAAAGACCTTGATTCAAAAGAAAAATCATACCATGACATAACATTAAATCTTTAGATCACCACTTATTATCGTACAAAACGGAACTTTTGTGAAGAAATATCGTTTGAAAGTATTTTATTTTAAATCACTCTCCCCTTCATTCCATGACAGAAGTCAATAATTGAGTGACTTAGGTTTTGATAAAAAGAAGTCTGATGATTTTCAAAATTTAGTTCAATTTATTTTCAAAACAATATTTTTCCATTTTCAAAACAATTTAATCAAATTATTCAAAATTGTTTAAAAATGGTATCCTGCACAAAGATACGTTAGGTGGATGAGCCGCTTTTGTTGTTGATGCTGTAAGGCTTGGAAGAAAAACCGTCTGCAGATGCAGTGAGACTTCTTACGTTGCATTTTTAATGCCAACTAAGGTCCATGTAAGCTCCGTTTCTTCATTTGATGATGAAGAAAACCATCTGCTGATGCAGTGAGACCTCTTACGTTGCATTCATGCCAACTTTCCATAGAAGTCCAATTAAGCTCCGTTTCTTCATTTGTCAACCCAAGATATAGTTACCCTTTCCTTTCGGCATCCAATCATCTTCAATTTTAGGATCCGGATCGGGAACATTCTTATATACCAATATACCTGCATACGTTAGTGAACACACACACAGATATATGGTGGTCGACATCACCCAAACAGCAATCGACTAATAAAAGTCAATGCAACATATCAATCAGATCATTTAAATGTATGGGAATAATGTGTTCATCAAACTCTAATCATCTAATCCTAGCAATCATATCTTAGGCACCTAGTTCTTCAACATAGGTTAACATCATTTTTAATTAAGCATTTTAGGATAATTAAGAAAACCCGTTAGATGATATAAATTTGAAAACATACTCCCCCTCAATCAATGACTTATTTTTCTGAAAAGTTTAATAGCGCTGAAGTCATTGATTGAGTTTTCAATTTTTACGAAAACTCTGAATCTGATTGATTTTTAAGCAACACAATTTACCACAATTATGGAAAACAACGAATATTTTTCTGAAGAATTTTAGAAGGAAAAATATTTGAGTAGGAACAGCAGTCCTTCGTCATACTTTCCTCAATTTGTTTTAGGATAAGTGCACGAAATATTTGAAAATTGGTTTAGCGCAACACTTTCCTTTCTTGAAGAGCGGGTTGCTATCTGAAATAATAGCAAACCATGGTTTAAGCACGGTTTCTGATCGAAATTACCGCAAGCCGTTTTTGAAGCAGAGTTCTGATCGAAATAATCGTAAGCCATTTGATTTGTGACATGTTTTGAAAAGAAATATTTACACCTCTTGCTCGAACTTCATCTATGGTCCCGTGCCATTATTGAATGATATTTCTAAGACCGCAGATGTTATTGATACCAGAAGACATGTCTTGAGAAAACATATTTTTAGCATTTTTAAATTTTCTGATTTTTATGGGTTTTTGAAGATTTTATATTTTTCTATTTTCTTTTTGTTGGTTTTCTATTTTTGTATTTTGGTTTTTGATAAATATATACAAAGATAGAGTAGATGATATAATTTAAGAGGATGATGATACGAGTACCGAGATAAGGATATCAAGCAGCACGTCGTAGAAGATAGAATACGTCATCTCTTAAACTGCCACCACCAAGGCATCCGAGGCTCCAGAATAGAAGATAGAACATGAGCCTTTGAGAGAGAGACTTTGGCAGCTTCCCCCAAACCGAAAATCCTTATGTTGAGCAGGTTCGAAGCTCAATTTCAAGCTTGCTTTAGCCAGGTGCACAAAGAAGCACACCATTATCATTGATCATGCTGCTCCTTTTAAGAATAATCATCGTGATTCTTCGTTCGAGGTTATATCATCCAATAGAACAACAACAACGTATCATCCCACGTTTAAATAATCTTCTCAAATTTCATAACCACTGAAGTCTAACGCAATCCATTCCAAAAGGTGTCAAGAGAACAATTCCCCCAAGTAGTTGAATTGATGCAGCCAGTCTCTTTGTATAATGCTCAAGAACTCTCCGAATACCCATCATGAGGGAATGAAAACACCTCCCAATGTTCACATTTTTCTTCCCCGATGATCGAGTATGAAGCTCAAGAACCAAGTACACCAATACTCAAGAACTCTCCGAATACACATCATGAGGGAATGAAAACACCTCCCAATGTTCACATTTTTCTTCCCGATGATCGTGTATGAAGCTTCAGAATCCGAAGTACACACATTCCCATCGAAAGAATAACTAATAACACCTCCCTCATGTTATACATTTATCTCCCTTGAGAATGTCATACTTGTGTACCTCTTTTATCTTCAGAAACTTTCTCTTACATCACTTCCCCCACGTAATTGGAATAATAACACTAAAAGCCTTGATGAGTAAACCCTTGAGTTTCTCTGCGGTAATGACATTTGTCTTCCCGGGATATCTTCAATCACTTAGAAGAATTAAGTTCATCAAGTTTACTCGCGTTTAGATGCTTGTCTCCTTCCCCCTTGCTAGTTTTGACACTTGAAATCGGCAACATAGTATAAGCCCAAATACTTGAAATCTTTATGAGAAGAACACTTGAACTCTTGTGAGAATCAACTTGCTGAAGACTCTCTCTGACTATTTTGATCAACCCTTATGTAGACAATTTAAAGTGACCACTGATGAAGAAAACCTGATATACCATACTTGAAACTGAAGTCAACTTCCCCACATTTGTATCTTAAGCTTGCACCTAATGATGGAAGAACGGTGTCGAGAATTTATGCTTCAAGCAAATTTCTAAGTACTCACTACCCAAACAAGGTATGAGACATTAACACCTCTTGCGATTATCCACACCGTCATATGCGTGTGAGACTGAGTAAAACAAAGTAACTCCTAATGGTGATAGTTAACCAGGTCTTCAACCATTTGTGTCACACCCCAATTTAACTTGTGTCTTAAATGTACAACCGCACATTGACCCACTGAAATGGAATTTCCTCAACATCAATTCCATCTTCCTAAAGATATACATATAGGGAAGATTCATAATGATTCAAGCGGATGATAGCACCACATCACACAATAATCCGTGAAGATTTGGTATATTGAACGACCTAAAGTGTCGTGCAACCGCAATTTAAAACACATCGTTGGATATTTCATAAAACACAGTTATATTGAACGACCTAAAGTGTCGTTTTAGTTTACAACATCGGTCCCAAAAGTTACAAAGTTTACGTAAATACAAATATGTTACAAATCCAAACGATGTTTTGAAATAAAGTGCCATAATGTACATAATGTAAGTCGACGCCATGACTCAAAATATAGGTTCCTAAACCATGTCATGATGCGAATGCCTCGCCACTACGAAAATACATTGCTAAAAATCACAACAATAATGTTGGTGAGAAATCATAGGTTTATGTAAATGTTTTATACGACTACACAAGTATAGAATATGCATGACAATCCAACACGTAAAAATAATGTTACAATTGCTCTAAGCCCATGACCCCAAACTAGACTGCTCAATAATGTATGCCCTCGCAGAGTGTTTGCCGACAACTCCGTAATGTAATCAAATGAAATGCATCCGCTCACTTGGTTGGGATTCACCAACCCGGATGGAGGTGTCACCTCGATAGATCTATCCACTCATCCTCGCTCAAAGATTAACGGTTCATGTTCAAGTAATGGGGACTTTCAATTGGCAATGTGGTAACTTAAGCAATGTAATGAATTTAACATACTTGGTATCGTACAAAAAAATGTAGTGCAATGTATTCTCCCCGGGGTTTGAAAATAATTAAAAGCATGCGACGGGCTATGAAAACTCACTTGGAATAACCGGAATAACGGCAAAAGTGAGTACACCGAGGTTTATAATGATGCGTCAACCGGACCTATTACGAATGATATGATATGTCATGAGTTGCAATGTAATGCTATGCATGCACTTCAGATGTTATTTATACCATTTACGGGTTTTGAAAATATTACTCGTTGATTTAAAAATACTCTTTTGACGCCTTGACCCTTCAAAATGACTTTACATGTTTTACGCCAAAATGTCATCCTACAATGGTTTTATAATGATTTTTGGTGAAATTACCATTTTCGTCAGAAAACAATGTCGTAGGAAAAATCATGAAATCAACAAAACGGCTCCGGAAAACTAGTCGTAATGGTGTACGCCGATCGTTAGAGAACGAACTTGACGGTTTTGGAAAGTTTGTATCGATATCTAAAAGTTTCAGTTCAGGAGTTTTCGTCCAAAAGGTCTCGATCATAAAGATATCAACGGCTAAAGTTGGTGATTTTTGCTAATTGGGTGCAGAAAATGAGTTTCGGCCAATGTTTGAACATCCGTAAATGATTTACTATGACTCCGCTTGACAAACGGCTTTTTGTTTTGGAAAATATGGCCGATGAACTTGATTTTACTAGAAGACACTTCGTTATAAAAGTTTCACATCATGGTTAAAACCGCCGCAAACATGGACGATATAGCTAATGAAATACTTGTTACGTCAAAAATAATATAGTTTTTCGTAAATTAATATTTACGGCAACTTTATAAAACGTGCATATATTTGTCGCTTTAAACTGCTTTCACGTAAAATATGTCCTTAGCTTCGATCAAGTATACTAATATATTTTTGAGAAGTCGAAATAATTTGTGAAGCTTAAGGCTGCTTTTGACCCGAAATATGTAAAACTGTTTGCTGTTTTTCAGAAAAAAAAACGCTTCGTCGTCAAACTTCAAAAATTCACCACGGCTTCGTTATAACTCCGCTTTTGTCCGCTCAAAAGGCCACGGATTCGCTTTTAAAGTATATTTTCTAAATATGAAGGCCAAAATGTCGTACCAACAGTAGGTTTTTCCAGAAATTCGTTTTAAGGACAGAACACAAAATATAGTTTACGAAAATAGTTTTTCTCGGACAAAACCTATTCTAATCCCTTCAAATCAACTCCAAAGCTAACCTAATCCTACCATACACCTTCTTAGGGTGTCATGGGTTCCTAATCACCATCAAGACCAAAGATTACCATGGGAAATAATTATAGGATGACCATAAGTATAAATATAACTCTAAAATCATGAAATAAATGGTATAAATTACATAACATGCATATAAGTTCCAAAAATGAAAAGAAACTTATGAAAATGATAAGGAAACTTAAAAATGATGAAAACATGCTTACTAGTGCAAGTGAAGAGGTGAAAGTAACAAGGATAACCTAAATACTCTAGATTTTTATTTCAAAATCTAAGAAAGAGTATACACTAGATTGTTTATAATGCTTGATCTTGAGAAAATTTTGATCCCTTGGTGCTTCTTGTATGTGGCCGGTTAGGAGAGGAGAGAAACAAGGAGAGGATATTTTTTTTTTCTAACACTTTTGAGAAATGAGATGTATGAGAAAATTATTGAGATAATTAGCCTTATAAGTTAAAACATCACTAACCAAATCTCATTAATGCAAACCCTCCCCCCTAGGTCGGCCAAGGGGGAGGAATGCATAGATATTTTACTTTTTTTTTTTTTTTTTTTAAACTTGTATAAATATATAATAGTTTGTGTAATAATTGAAGATGTAGAAAATGTATAAGTAAAAAGGTAAATGGTAGAATTTTTGGTACAAGTAAGTTTTTATTAGGTCAAAATAGAATGTAATGAGTTGATAAAAATTGTAAAAATACTTTCCTTGTGAAAATTGAGTGATAAAATAATTATCGTCAAATTTTTAAGAAAACGACGTAATAATTAAACTTTAACGATTAAAATACCAAATAAATTTAAAACACTAGGAAAACTAAAAATATAGTTTTATGAACTAAATGTAAGTTTAAAATACCTCGGATCATTTTTGAAAATAACAAAGTTAAATATACAAAATAATAACTCACGCGATAAAGATTATTAAATAAAATTACGCGTGCAAGTGAAAATGGAATGTCGTGAATGTACTAATGAGATGCACATGATGACCATGAAATGTAGACTACTCATAGTCCATATGAAATGTACGTGATGACATGATCATGAATTCGCCGCTAAACCTCCAAGGTTACGCGAATATGAAACAAGTAAACCAAGTTTACTAAAAATGTTGAAATAATGAGACATGAACGGTGTCGAGAGATGACCTGAAAGTACGGGTTGTCACATTCGCCCATCCAAAAAGGAATTCAGTCCCTGAATTCAATCGTTGTTAGGTCTAACGGTGTCGGCGAAAAGATGTGGATACTTATGTCGATCCGGTCTTCTCGCTCCCAAGTAAACTCGTGACCTCGCCGAGAATTCCAACGAACTTTCACAATAGGAATACGACTGCTTTCAACCGCTTGACCTCGCGGTCCATGATTTCTCTGTGTTCTTCCACAAAATTGAGTTTGTCGTCAAGCTGAACTTCGTCTAATGGAATAACGAGCGATTCGTCCGATAGACACTTCTTCAAGTTTGAAACATGAAACGTGTTGTGCACATGACTAAGTGCTGGAGGAAGATCAAGTCGATAAGCTACCGGACCAACTCGGCTCAAAATCTTGAATGGTCCAATGTATCTCGGGTTTAACTTTCCACGCTTTCCAAAACGTACCACGCCTTTCCAAGGCGATACTTTCAACATAACTTTGTCGCCCACTTGAAATTCCAAATCCTTGCGCCTAACATCCGTGATAACTTTTCTCGTCGACTTCGCGCTTCTAAGTCTATCACGAATTTGAATGATCTTTTCCGTGGTTTCCGCACTATTTCGGGCGAAGAAGTTGTGCGCCTCCTACCGCCCAACAAATAGGTGATCGGCACTTACGACCATAGAGTGCCTCAAATGGTGCCATCTTTATACCGGTGTGATAACCGTTGTTGTACGAGAATTCAATCAATGGCAAATGGTTAGCCCAACCATTTCCAAAATCAATGACACATGCTCTAAGCATATCTTCTAATGTTTGAATGGTCCTTTCGCTTTGACCGTCGGTTTGTGGGTGATATGTCAGGCTCATCTCTAACTGGTTCGAATGAATCTTGCAATGAATTCCGAAGTTTGAAGTGAATCGACTATCTCTGCTTTAAATGATGGAAATTGGTGCTCCGTGCCTCGAGACTATTTCCTTGACATAAAGTTTAGTGAGTTGCTCCATGGAATAAGTCTCTCTAATCGGTATGAAATGAGCTGACTTGGTAAGGCGATCAACAATTACCCAAATAGCGTCGTAACCTCCCGATGTCTTAGGAAGTTTCGTAACAAAGTCCATAGTAATGCGTTCCCATTTCCATTGAGGAATTTCCGGTTGTTGGAGTAATCCTGACGGTTTCTGGTATTCGACTTTTACCTTAGCGCAGGTAAGACATTTGCTAACGTACGTGGCAATTTCCGCTTTCATGTTCGGCCACCAATAAAGCTTCTTAAGGTCTTGATACATCTTATCCGATCCTGGGTGAATAGAATACTTTGACTTATGCGACTCATGCATAATCAATTCCCGTATTCCGCCATACAATGGTACCCACATTCTATCCTTGAAACATAATACTCCATCTGCTCTCTTCACAAAACCATTTGCGCTTTCGGCATACCATAAAGCTTTTCACTTGGTCGGTTTTCCTCCTTAAGTGCCTCGACTTGTGCTTCATGGATTTTCGATGGTAAAGGAGAAATAATCGTCATTCCCAATGATCGAACTCTTAAAGGTTTAGGCCTTTCTTTCCGACTAAGAGCATCACCACAACATTGGCTTTTCCCGGGTGATACTTGATTTCACAATCATAGTCGCTGAGTAACTCCAACCAACGACGTTGCCTCATATTAAGCTCCTTCTGATCAAGAATATATTGCAAACTCTTGTGGTCGGTAAACACTGTACACTTTGTACCGTAGAGGTAGTGTCTCCAAATCTTGAGCGCAAAAACTACGGCTCCTAACTCGAGATCATGAGTGGTGTAATTCTTCTCATGAGTCTTAAGTTGTCGAGAAGCATACGCTATCACCTTCTCATTTTGCATTAAAACAGCCCCAAGTCCTTTATGCGAAGCATCACAATATACAACAAAATTCTCAATTCCTTCGGGTAGTGCCAAAATTGGCGCGCTACAAAGCTTTTGCTTCAACAACTGAAAAGCAGCTTCTTGTTTCTTTCCCCACTCGTACTTCTTGTTTTTCCGAGTCAACTTGGTCAAAGGTCTCGCTATCTTCGAAAACCTTCGATGAACCTTCGGTAATACCCGGCTAGTCCTAGAAATTGTCGAATTTCCGTAGGATTCGCTGGAGTAGCCCAATCTTTCACAGCTTCAATCTTTATGGATCAACTTGTAGTCCTTGTTTATCAATGACGTGACCAAGAAATTGCACTTTGTGGTTCCAAAATCACACTTCAATATTTGGCATATAACTTCTCATTCTTGAGTAGCCTTAAAATCGTCCTTAAATGCTCTTCGTGCTCCTCTTTGCTCTTTGAGTAGATCAAGATGTCGCCGATGAACACTATCACAAACTTGTCCAACACGGCTTACGCACTCTATTCATGAGATCCATGAATACCGCCGCATTAGTCACTCCAAACGGCATCACTTGAAACTCGAATGACCGTAGCGTGTTCTAAACGCTGCTTTGAATATCTTCTTCCCGAACTCGGTCGATGATAACCCGATCAAGATCAATCTTGGAATAAATACTAGAACCTTGCAACCGATCGAATAAATCGTCAATCCCGGGAGTGGATAACGATTCTTCACCGTTAACTTGTTTAATTCTCGATAATCTATGCACATTCGAAGGATCCATCTTTCTTCTTCACAAACAAGACCGGTGCTCCCAAGGCGAGGAACTCGCCTAATGAATCCTTTGTCTAGAAGTTCTTGCAATTGATTAGACAACTCTTGCATTTCGGATGGCGCTAAACGGCACGGTGCTCGTGCAATCGGTGCAGCTCCGGCACTAAGTCAATTTGAAACTCTACTTGTCGTGCGGTGGAAGTCCCAGAAATCCTGGAAATACTTGAAAATTCACGGACAATGGGTACATCTTCAAGTCGCTTCTCCTCCGACTTTTCTCGGTTACATGGGCTAAGAAAGCAAGACAACCTTTCTTAATGTACTTCTCCGCTTTGATAACCGATATGATACTAATTCGGTTCCACTGCGCTCCCCACGAATAATCAAAGTTTCGCCGTTGTAGGAAGATGTACAACTTTCTCATCACAATGATCCTTGCGCGATGCTTAGATAACCAATCCATGCCTATGACGACGTCAAAACTACCAAGCTCTACGGGCATGAGGTCTATGTTGAAAGGATGATTAAGAAAATTGAATGTGCAACCGCGAACAATGGTGTTGGTGCAAACTACGCTACCATTAGCTAATTCGACGTTGTATGATATGTCTAGTGTAGTTGGTTTAATGTTGAGCAAAGGTGCAAATGCATTGGACACAAAACTTTTATCGGCACCCGAATCAAATAAAACTGAAGCGTAACGATTATTGAGAAGGAACGCACTGCTATGACATTCGGGTCCTCCCTATCTTCTCCGCCTCCAATAACATAAACCCTTCCTTGAGCCATACCTCCTTGATTCGGATTTGCTTGATTCTTTCCTTCTTGCAATCCCTCTTGTAGTGTCCAGCTTCCCAACCAAAACATGTAACCTTTGGTGCAGGCAATCCCTAGTACGGTGGCCAACTTTCTTGCAATTCTCACACGGATCGTGACATCGACCGGATTGTGGTGACTCAAACACTTATTACATTTCGCAAAACCCCGTATATCCTTTTCCTTCTTTTTGACCCGCAGCATAAACCTTAGCAACCTCCTGCCTTTTGGGCGGTTGTTGAGTAGCATTTCTACCCCTTGTGTTATCCCACTTGCGCTTATTGTTGTTGCTATTATTGTTGTTGTTGTAGTTGCCTCGGTTGTTGTTGTTGAAACGGTTGTTGGGATTGTTGTTGTTGCTTCGGTTGGTGGTGGTGTACTTGCCGCTTCACCACTTGTGCCATCAATTTCGAGTCACCGAATAGCTTCCTCGATTGATTGTGGATCAAAAGATGTCACATCTCCTTGAATGATCTCGTGAAGTCCTCCAATAAAAGCCTCTAGCAACTTTTCATTATCCGATACCATCGACGGGCATAATGCGGCTAATTCTCGGAATCTCCGAATGTACGTGTCAATGTCATACCCAATCGTGACCAATTCATAGAATTCGCCTCTAACTTTTTGATTTACTCGGGACAAAACTTCTTAGTCACTAAGCTCTTAAATTCCTCCCACGTAAGCTTAAAAGCATTTTCCATACCAATCGGTTGCGCGTATGAATTCCACCATGATAACGCCCATCGAGCAAAGTGCTCGTAGCATACTTAACCTTACTATCATCCGGACAACACAAAGCAAAAATACCGACTCCAACTTTTCAAACCATCTAACCATTGTCATTGCTCCTCAAGACTCGAAACTTAGTGGGTTCAAGACTTTGAAATCTTTGTATGAACATTTCTTAACCCCGATCCTCCGGCATTACCAATTCGCAAAGAATTAACCTAGCGGCTTCAAGAAGAATTGCGGCTTCAAAGAAGAAGAAGCAGCCAATCGCTTCTCTTCGACTCTAAGTGCATTAGCAATGCTATCGTTCACTAACTTCTGAATTGCTGCTTGACTCATTTCAACTGTAGCTTTCTTCGGTGCCATAACTCTTCAAAATCACAAGATGAAACAATCATGAGACTCGTAAGTAGTAACAACCATCATACAAATATATCCACAACCACAACATGCATAAAGATAAACGGAATCACAACGGAACAATAATGAAATATCACAAATATAATCACAACACATGTGGATAATATACATGAAAATTTCGGCCTACATGGACCGATATCATAGATAATAATAACCATTCCTACATAGTAGAGTCACTACTTGATAATTTGTTTGTACAACAACCAAAATACAACAAGTTCTTTAAACTACGCCACACACCTTGTGACTAGGATAATAATAGTCAAAACTATACAATGACAAAGTCTACATAAGGCACCTCATGGTGCTCCACCGCCCTATCCCGAGATCACGAACTCGAATAACCAAACTATCAATCAAACTCCTCATCTCATCCATCCGACCGCAAAGAAACAATACGCCACGGGCTAAAGCTAACTCCTGCGATCGTCACGAAACTCATCCCGAGTCATCTCGGCTCGATCAAATAGCTCGGGCATCTCCCGCCTCAACTCGTGATGTGCCTCTATCCTCAATCTGCGGTCTGTCAAGACCCCGAAACTCTAAGTCAATACTAACCCCGCTTAATATCAAACCCTCGACCTCCTCGGCGATGGGCTCAATCCTATCAACCGATAGCTCCCTAACTGCCGAGTCAAACTATCAATCAGAATCGCTGCGGCATCGACACGGGCACCTAATGCCTCTGTGGAAGGTCGTCGTGCGGCAAAGAATGCCCTAGAACTCTCGCCTAACTCAAATCTAGCGGGCGGCACGGCTCGGATGGTGTAGGGATATCAAACGCACGCTTTTGGGCGGCAAGTCCGATGCGGTGCGGGATCTCTAAGAAAATATGACGATGATGGTGATGATGGTGGTAGTGGTGCCGGTGGTGGTGATGGTGCGAGCAATGGGTTATGAACCGGGCTAACGTGAGGTGTGGGTGCGACTTCGCCTCCTCAAAGGGTTCGGTCTCGGTGTCGGTCATGATCAATGGAAGGCCGCAGAGATCCAATAGAAGATACAATCTCGTGGAATGTGATGGAACATCATCCATGCTAGGTCCGATGAAATGGTAATAGGGTGAGAATCAAGACATGTCTGTGACAACCGATATGAAATAAATGTAAATAATCTCGAATAAAGTGTAAGTGAATCCGCATGAAAAGTGAATATGTACAATGATGAAATGATGAGATGCTATGATAATGTAGCTATAGTCTAGGGTCAATGATGCAACCTAGTTCTCTATAATCGTAGCTCGTACCAATCATCACACCCCAATTTACTGCTTTGCAATGAATGGAATTCTCGGGGCATTGATCATCATAGCACCACATCACAGTTATATTGAACGACCTAAAGTGTCGTTTTTAAAAACACATCGTTGGATATTTCATAAAAACATACAGAGTTTACCACATCGGTCCCAAAAGTTACAAAGTTTACGTAAATACAAATATGTTACAAATCCAAACGATGTTTTGAAATAAAGTGCCATAATGTACATAATGTAAGTCGACGCCGCGACTCAAAATATAGGTTCCTAAACCATGTCATGATGCGAATGCCTCGCCACTCGAAAATACATTGCTAAAATCACAACAATAATGTTGGTGAGAAATCATAGGTTTATGTAAATGTTTTATACGACTACACAAGTATAGAATATGCATGACAATCCAACACGTAAAAATAATGTTACAATTGCTCTAAGCCCATGACCCCGAAACTAGACTGCTCAATAATGTATGCCCTCGCAGAGTGTTTGCCGACAACTCCGTAATGTAATCAAATGAAATGCATCCGCTCACTTGGTTGATTCACCAACCCGGATGGAGGTGTCACCTCGATAGATCTATCCACTCATCCTCGCTCAAAGATTAACGGTTCATGTTCAAGTAATGGGGACTTTCAATTGGCAATGTGGTAACTTAAGCAATGTAATGAATTTAACATACTTGGTATCGCATAAAAAAATGTAGTGCAATGTATTCTCCCCGGTTTGAAAATAATTAAAAGCATGCGACGGGCTATGAAAACTCACTTGAATAACCGGAATAACGGCAAAAGTGAGTACACCGAGGTTTATAATGATGCGTCAACCGGGACCTATTACGAATGATATGATATGTCATGAGTTGCAATGTAATGCTATGCATGCACTTCAGATGTTATTTATACCATTTACGGGTTTTGAAAATATTACTCGTTGATTTAAAAATACTCTTTTGACGCCTTGACCCTTCAAAATGACTTTACATGTTTTACGCCAAAATGTCATCCTACAATGGTTTTGTAATGATTTTGGTGAAATTACCATTTTTCGTCAGAAAACAATGTCGAGGAAAAATCATGAAATCAACAAAACGGCTCCGGAAAACTAGTCGTAATGGTGTACGTCGATCGTTAGAGAACGAACTTGACGGTTTTGGAAAGTTTGTATCGATATCTAAAAGTTTCAGTTCAGGAGTTTTCGTCCAAAAGGTCTCGATCATAAAGATATCAACGGCTAAAGTTGGTGATTTTTGCTAATTGGGTGCAGAAAATGAGTTTCGGCCAATGTTTGAACATCCGTAAATGATTTACTATGACTCCGCTTGACAAACGGCTTTTTGTTTTGGAAAATATGGCCGATGAACTTGATTTTACTAGAAGACACTTCGTTATAAAAAGTTTCACATCATGGTTAAAAACTGCCGCAAACATGGACGATATAGCTAATGAAATACTTGTTACGTCAAAAATAATATAGTTTTTCAGAAATTAATATTTACGGCAACTTTATAAAAACGTGCATATATTTGTCGCTTTAAACCGCTTTCACGTAAAATATGTCCTTAGCTTCGATCAAGTATACTAATATATTTTGAGAAGTCGAAATAATTTGTGAAGCTTAAGGCTCGCTTTTGACCCGAAATATGTAAAACTGTTTGCTGTTTTTCGAAAAAAAATACGCTTCGTCGTCAAACTTCAAAAATTCACCACGGCTTCGTTATAACTCCGCTTTTGTCCGCTCAAAAGGCCACGGATTCGCTTTTAAAGTATATTTTCTAAATATGAAGGCCAAAATGTCGTACCAACAGTAGGTTTTTCCAGAAATTCGTTTTAAGGACAGAACACAAAATATAGTTTACGAAAATAGTTTTTCTCGGACAAAACCTATTCTAATCCCTTCAAATCAACTCCAAAGCTAACCTAATCCTACCATACACCTTCTTAGGGTGTCATGGGTTCCTAATCACCATCAAGACCAAAGATTACCATGGGAAATAATTATAGGATGACCATAAGTATAAATATAACTCTAAAATCATGAAATAAATGGTATAAATTACATAACATGCATATAAGTTCCAAAAATGAAAAGAAACTTATGAAAATGATAAGGAAACTTAAAAATGATGAAAACATGCTTACTAGTGCAAGTGAAGAGGTGAAAGTAACAAGGATAACCTAAATACTCTAGATTTTTATTTCAAAATCTAAGAAAGAGTATACACTAGATTGTTTATAATGCTTGATCTTGAGAAAATTTTGATCCCTGGTGCTTCTTGTATGTGGCGGTTAGAGAGGAGAGAAACAAGGAGAGGATATTTTTTTTCTAACACTTTTGAGAAATGAGATGTATGAGAAAATTATTGAGATAATTAGCCTTATAAGTTAAAACATCACTAACCAAATCTCATTAATGAAACCCTCCCCTAGGTCGCCAAGGGGAGGAATGCATAGATATTTTACTTTTTTTTTTTTTTTTAAACTTGTATAAATATATAATAGTTTGTGTAATAATTGAAGATGTAGAAAATGTATAAGTAAAAGGTAAATGGTAGAATTTTGGTACAAGTAAGTTTTTAATAGGTCAAAATAGAATGTAATGAGATAATAAAAATTGTAAAAATACATTCCTTGTGAAATTTGAGTGATAAAATAATTATCGTCAAATTTTTAAGAAAACGACGTAATAATTAAACTTTAACGATTAAAATACCAAATAAATTAAAACACTAGGAAAACTAAAAATATAGTTTTTATGAACTAAATGTAAGTTTAAAATACCTCGGGATCATTTTTGAAAATAACGGGTTAAATATACAAAATAATAACTCACGCGATAAAGATTATTAAATAAAAATTACGCGTTGCAAGTGAAAATGGAATGTCGTGAATGTACTAATGAGATGCACATGATGACCATGAAATGTAGACTACTCATAGTCCATATGAAATGTACGTGATGACATGATCATGAATTCGCCGCTAAACGCTAAACCTCCAAGGTTACGTTGAATATGAAACAAGTAAACCAAGTTTACTAAAAACGTTGAAATAATGAGACATGAACGGGAATGTCGAGATAACTCTACCCAATTAGTGCTCTCCCTGCCGATGACTGTATGAAAGTACGGGTTGTAATCAAATGCAACTACGTCATAATCTCTCTCTTTTCAATCTCTTGGCAAAACTTGTAATCAACCCCATTATCATTCAGTAGGCTCTTTGTAGTGACAGCTGATGGAGAAAACCCGATATAATGAATTTGACCCTAAAGTAAACTACCCTGAACTCGTGACTTAAACTTGCACATATGTAACAAAGAGCGGTGCCGATTTCCATTAGCATCTCTAAGTACTCTCTATGTACTCTATACTTTTCAACCAACCAACCATCAAGTATAAGACGTACATTACCTCTTGAAAATCCACAATTGAATGTGACACTGAGCACTACAACGTAACTCCTTAAAGTGATAGTTATTTTGTAGTGGTAAGAGCCCAATTCCCCCAAGTGGTAAAAGAAAAGGTAAAAGACACCCAACAATAACTAGATTTCCAAGTCTTCATTTTTAATAATAAGCTTGAACAAGGATCTTGAAGAATCTTCATCCATCCATCCTCGATACCTTCAGATACTAAGTACACTCGCCCGTGATATTTTACTTCAACCTCAAATAAATAATAGTGAATTAACCCTGTTGTCACATCTTCTAGTTAAAAACTCAATTCTAGCCTCCTTTGATGTTTTAAGTGAACTCTGATAATGGTTTTCATCCCGACCATGGTTAGTAGCACATAACCCCGTAAAACCATGTAATAACCAAACTGCCATAAAGAAAATCCAAGCAATCACCCAATTCATGAAGTACACCCTTTTATCCCTTCTTTGAAGAAGAAACCGTAGCACCAGCATCAAATAAGATCCCGAAACACACTTTCCTTTCTCCAGGATGACTCCATCATCACGGGATTTTACAATTCTATGGTTTAAACCGAGAAATAGTTTCTTTCGCGAGATTTTACAAAACCAAGAATAAACCTTAAGATAGATCCGGAAATGCACTTTACAATTACCAGGATGTTTCCATTGTCACGGGATTTTACAAGTCTATGATTTAAACAGAGAAATAGATTCTTTCGCGGGATTTTACAAAATCAAGACAAAACCGTAAACAATATCAGTTTGAATGTTTTATGACAACTTTGGTTTCGGTGAATATCTGTTTTAGGGGAACACGCAGCGGTTCATCAACGATTCTTGCTCAAACATCAACAAAATCAACAACCATCCAATAAACACTTTGGTAAACACATCATTCACGCATTCTGTCGGCTATTGTAGTGACAACATGGTGAAGCAAACCAGTTATGCCAAACTTGATCATGAAGTGAACTTCCCTAGATTTGTTACTTAAACTTGTACTAATCCTCGTGAAAAATAAACGGTGTACCCAATGTACAAAAACTCTTGACATTCTCAACTGAGTGAGACACCAAAGTGATAGTTACGTTGTGGGTTAAACAAGAAAGAATCACAACCGTAATTAAATAGCCAAGCCTTTATCACCCTCTATAAACGCCCAAACAAGTCATCTTCGCGGAAAGGTAGAAAGAAAGAAGACGAAGTAAGTAAACATGCCCGGAAAACCTCACTTCAAATCCAAATAAGAAATACCAAGTACAAACAACCCCGTGGTCATCTTCGTTCAACAATCAGTTCAAGCCGTGACATAGTATCCTTCATGAATATGTATAAGCCAAAGTATCAAACCACATCACACATCAAATTTCAACATCAAATATCATAAACCAAATCTCATAATCAAGTCTCGTCGTCAAGTCTCATGAACTTCAGAACTCATAAACCTCATGCCATAATTCTCATTGTCATACAAAACTTACACACGAATTAAAAGCCCATCTGAAATAAGTTTCTCATAAAATTCAGGTCTTTCTTAAAATCCAAAGATGTGGCACTAACTCATGTAGCATAAAGAGTATGAGTCAGTGAGTCCGATTCAAACGATTAACATCGAGGCCCAAAAGTTAGCACATAATCCGTATCACATGGTCCATTAAAATCATTTATCCCATCCGATCACTTTAGGCTTTAAAAGTCCCATATCCAATTATGTTCATATTCCGGTCCGTAGCCCGTGATCATAATAATCACACGATCCAAGTGAAACTTAAATCAACTTTCTTCACACGATAGCATGCACTCGATTCATATCATATTAATTCATACGACCAAATCCAACTACAAAATGAATTCTACATATTAATCCAAAGCCCAAGTTTCAAGTGAATGTGTGTAGCAAGAAAATAATCACAATAAGGCCCATGATCAATTTTTACATCAAAGTCCGGCCCCCTCTGTATGACATTCGGACAAGTAAAAACACCAAATCCGGCCCATTAGAAAAACAAACTCAATCCAAGTCCTGATTCATAACCGGTTATAAGGGACGAGATACCTAATTTTTAGGTCATTGTGTTAACAAACTAACCCTAAAAACACATACTCATAAAATAGCGCCTACCACACTCCTTTCTTCTCTCAATCCCCATCTCCGAATCTCAGATGATATCACACATATCAAGAATCCAAACATCAAACACAAATCGATCAAAACACATCTCAGTACCATCAATCATATTCTTTAAACCGAAGCATAATCATATTAACGAAACCCACCAATATTTTTCTTGGTCTAATTTTTGTTGCGAAGCATGAAGAGAGATGTCTTCAAGATCATTAAATAATGGTCTCGGGTAAGGTTTATGTGATTGTTTTCGATTTGTTTTTCATAGAAACGAACCAAAGAATGAATAAGACTTCTGTTTTTGTTCATTCTTAAATGTTCGGATATTAACACGCTTCGAGCAATTATCTATGATGATAATGATAGTTCAATAAAAAATCTTGTAAAGATTAAAAAAAAACTGAACCGATCTGAGATAATGTGTAATTGAATTCGAATTGAGTTTGATTAAGAGTTTGTGGAGGGATGTGAGGGTTTATTATAGAGTCTAGATGTAGGAGTGTTGGTATGATTTGAAACTGATTTGTTGCATCGAGTCTTTATGTTTTTGAAAGTCATGGACCAATGATGGTTGATGTCGAAAACTGAGGTCAAGTCGTTTTTGGTATTAAGTATGTGTGGTCGTGGTCTGCTTCATACTTCATCTCTTCTTTTCTCTCCAAGTCGCTAGCCAAAGTTTTGTACCAAGTCGCCACGACAAGTCGCCACGACAACAAGTGACTCAATAGTCAACTCGCTAACATGAAAAAACAGTTTTTAACAAGTCGCTAACATGATATTTGACATTATCCGATGAGTTTTCCGACCAAATTCAGACCAGATTCACAATAACCCAGAAAAATGACATAAAAATGCAATCTTTTTGACCTGTTTTGACCTCAAGAATTTGATGGTTTGACCACTAATATTATCCACGGTATTGGTACCAAAAAGGTGTCAAAATGATATTAAACATAGCTGTTTGGACCCAAAAGATACAAGACAGATATAGTGAAACATGAATGACCAGGACTTTTTGAGTTTAGACCAAAAATAAGGATACAAAAAGAAAACCATGTTTAAATCAGTTATACCAAAAGATAACAACTTTACCAAAAGAATAAAACTTTTCCAACCATTAAAACAGTACACAAACAGTTTTTTTACACGAATCAAAACCACAAAGAATCAACACCACACAATAACCTTGGCTCTGGTATCATTTGTAGGATCGATATATTATTGTGTTGATGATTCGGGTGGTCTTGGATGATCAAAATACATGTTTGCCATTAGAGAGAGAAAGTAGAGAGAGGGAGTTTCTTGGTAGAGACTTGGTTCACAAAATATTGAATGTTAGATTATGAGAAGCTCCACCCCTTCCATGGATGGAAGGGGTATTTATAGTTACAGAATACACGACCTCCTATCGGCATGTGGATCATGCATACAGTGGGTAAAGACCCGTCCTTCCTCCACGGTGTTACACTAAACTATTCTACGCTACAGACTAACTAATTAACTATTAAATAACGTAAACAACGACAAATCTACGAGCTAACATATGCTAGACCATTATTGGGGTGACCAACACTTTAACATGGAATTTCCAATTCCTAACAATTAACGCTCGTCAGCTCTCGGTGGCTATTTTGTACGCAACTTTAGTTCTCTGTGGCTAATTTGCAATTGTTTTTCTCTCGGTGTGTTATTTGCAATTTTGATAAACATTAGGGACGAAATTTGCAATTTACCCTATATTTTACTCCATCCGTTTCAAAATAATTTTTCACAGACAAAAAACTCACAGTTTAAAAAAACATCATTATTACAGCTTTCTTTTTAAACAAAAAGACAGTTTTACCCTTAACCAATTAATTTGAAACTTCTTTAAAGCTTGTAATAATAACCTCAAATGAAATTAATATAGTAAACTTGATATATATTCCCTATCTATTTTTGGAAGTGAACAATTAATTTGAAATAACCCAAAAAGAAAATTTGGGCAATAAATATGAGACGGATAGAGTAACATTCTTTTAAGTTTAGTAATATTACATATTAACCCTTTAAACTCAATATCTTTACACATTCACATTATTTTTCTTTTTGTTGTTACTTCTTTTTACCGAAAAAATATATTATCGTTAAAACTTTATTACATACCCACAAAATAAACGTTTTTGCTCCTGCCGCAACGCGTGGGTAAAGCTACTTAGAGACAAACATTTGTGATTATGTAACACAAATTTGTTTATGGACCAAAAATGACAAAGACACTTGTGCATAAACATAACAGTTTTGTGGTTAGTTGCTCCAAGTGATTAATCTATTTATGAGTGAGAAATAATTAATAGACTTAGAGACATAATGTCTGTGGGGTTTAGTTTAACCATGTGTGACAACATCCGGTTGGTCATAACTAATAGACTAGCTTTCTTACATATCAATAAACATTGACGCGCACGTTTAGTCATCAAATTAGTAACATCTTTAGACCTGCCAATAATTTCTTTTTATGAATAGAACAATGTAAGATGTTATATGCCTTTTTATACGGGATTCACTTACAAAGCTTTGTATTCTCCAGATAAATGAGGTAACTAATGGTTGAGAGCTTTATTATTGTCTTGTTACTCTTGCATATAGCATTGAAAAACAGAATGAAACTAGATATTCGGATACTTCTGTGAATTTCTTTCGTATTGGCAATAAGCCAATAATATCAAGCTAGATTTCATGGCTCAAAATAAACAATCAATTAACTTGCAAGTTTCTTGATCATAGTGGTTAAAGTGTGTTTGATTTTTGTTAGAATGAAAAATGTAAGTTTGGGTGATTGAATGCAGCCAAGACTGAGATAGTGAAGCTGATAGCAAGGTGACATTATGAACATCAATTCTCATTGATGTAACGGTGATCATGTGCTAGACTATGTAAACTTGTTGCGAAGATAATATGTCGCTGTACTGTTTGTACACACACTTGACTTTTCATACTAGCATTCTGGGGCTTTGTACTCGGCCATTTTAAAGGCAAACGAGTCTTTACTCTTCTACATGGAAAGTGAAAACGAAACAAAATCCAAATCGACCTGACACCAAGTCAAGTACATTTTGATGTAACCACCAACATCTCAATGTGGAAACTGGACCAAAAGGTAAACAACTTTTGCTGCAAACTTTGTTTGGATGTCTCCATAAATTCGAAACTAAAAACTTATTACTGTAAAGATATCTCAACCAGACCCACAAAATTTATTACTTTAAGAAGCCCATTGGGTTACAATTTGTTGGGAACCAATCTCTTATCTACGGTTTTGGATGAACATGTACAAATACTCAAATAGTTAAATCGTATAATTAGAATAACTGTAAGGGTGAGCACACACGACCGCGATCGCTAACATGAGTGGCAATTCAGTTTTCTTTTTCTACAATTTTTTTCATAACCAACTGTAATAAGACGAGCACTTAAACATACCCTGCTTAAACCCAAATATACCTTAGAAATTTTTTTAATAAAAACACTCACACAAACAACAAACTCATACGACTCGATTGTGCAGTCAACCAAGTCCTTCATTTTTGGCTTAGGAGAACGCGTCCATCAAACCCGGGACCTGACCATCCATTACAAATGCTCTTATATCATAAGCTTTTCAATCATTGTATTTACCTATTAAACTTTAACATAAAGTACAATAAAGATTATTAGCAATATGATACTTGCATCTAACTAGAGGTGTCAATGGATCGGATCAGATCATGATTCGATCCGTTCATGATCCGACTAAATGGATCATGATCTGATCCATGATTCAACAAGATGGATCATGATCCGATCCATGATCCATTTGATTGAAATAAATGGATCATATCCGGATCGGTCCATCAAAAATTTTGGTTTTGATTTTTAGAAACTTTCACACCAATTCCTCCACCCCTTTCAAAAAATAATAAATGAATGTTGTTGAAAACTTTCACACCCGAATCTAACAATTTTGTCAGCCTAGTTTAGTAAGCTATCATGTTAATTTGTTATGCACTGTTGTAGAAACCACTAGCACGAGTGGAATTTAATGATCCATGATGAGTATGTAAATCAGTAATTCTAAAAAATGGAATTGGAATCGAAGTATATAATACTACTCTAAGCTAACCCTCCTACACACATAACATATAGAGTGGAATAGAGTGAAATGATAATGGAAGGTATGAATCACAATGGATATAGGTGTTGGTATAGAGTGAAATGATAATGGAAGGTATGAAGAAACCTCCTACACGCATAATATATGAGGAAACCTTCACATTTGAGTATCCTCATTCCATTGTGGTGGGCCCCATAACCAACCAAACAACATTAATGACTTTCAAAGTCATAGACCCATACACCCCAACCAAACGGATCGTAAGAGTTTCATAAATGTTCAACTAAACAAAATATATGCAACAGCTTTAGTACAACTTAATCAATTTGATCACAAACAAAATTTTTAACTTTTCGTAACTTTAGCTATATCAAGAAAAGATAACTGCTTTTGTAAGAAATGATACAATATGTTTGGATTTTGTAATTTTAGTAAAATGGCCGGTAGTCAAAAAAGGGCACTTAGATGATAGGAGTGCACTATATTTGCTAATGCAAGTGCATGTGAGGTAAGGACCCATTTGTAAAAGTATTATTTTTTCTTCTGTTTTGCTATTTGGTAGTGTATATCGGTATTTGATCTGTGTATATCGGTATTTGATCTGTGCCTGACTGAACTTTATAAATGTAATTTCTTCTGTACATTCACGTGAATTGGTTAAACTAGGGTCACAACTCACGAAACGAACTCAAATGAGTCCGAGCTTAATAACGTTAGGTTTGATTTTGTAGTGAGAGTTAAAGTAAAACTCTATAACTTTGATAAGTTTTGTTGATGCACAATGAAGCTTGGCTCGAGAAAGACTCGACACTAATTTGAAATGTGCAATAGCTCAATAATACTCAGTATCTTTCTACATCTTGTAAGCTTAACTTGTGTGTTCCTTAAAAAATAAAAAAAATAAAAATTGTCTGTTAGAGTTAGTATATACTCGACATATATAGATTAAACATTTAAGTGAAACATAGTTTTGGATTAAACAAATGTGACTGGCCCCTAATTTATAACTACACAGAATATGAACACATATGCAGTTCGAAAATACTCAATAAATATCCGGGTTGAGTTTTTAGAAGCACCAACTCGACTGGTTAAATGTTCAAACTTATATGTATCTCCAACTCAAAGCTAATCCTCGCTAAATTGATTATGCACCAAATGTAGACTCTAACTCACTTCTCACGTAGAAAATAGGAACATTAAAAGAAAGTTTATATGACATCAAATGACTTAAACGTGACTATCTCAATCAATAACAAAAGTTTTTAAATATTAGTGTCATCTTGATCACTATGTGGATACTTAAAAAGTAGATTAACCCAATGAAGAAAAGGGTATAGACAATATAAATAGGTTTGAACTTTGAAAGAACATATAGGGACAACCATGTGAGTTTGTCAACCAAGAAAAACCTAATTTCTTCTTTTAACATGCTGTGATCCATTGGTTTTTTGAGTTGTCACACCATTCAAATTTCTAAGAAAACAAGATGTTCATTGGATAGCTAAATCAATAGTGCACTTTACCTCATGCCCTTGTCATTTGGTCACATATACATCATAATTAAAGTTAAGGGGCGTCCCTTGTGGATAAATTGGTTATGGGTAGCAATTAACTATGATTGTCACTTTGGTAGTAGGATTTGAATGTTCATATATGTTTATCTGACTATATCTTAACATTTGTAACTGTGTTTTTCTTAATTTGTTAAGGTTTGTTTGTGAAGATTAAAGCATCAACAAGCAAACACATGCATGTGAAACACAAATCTGTTAGTATCATTTTTGGAAACAAAATATTTCATGAAAATTTCCTTAATTTTGTAAAGTCAAGAAGTAAGCTGGCATCTGATTTTACATTTTTATCTTTTTATGTTGTTACATCAACCAAAAAGCCCGAACCCATGTGACAGAGGGCAGAGCTATTGGACAGTTTTAACCACTATGATATGCTTTCTACCATATACTTTGCTTTTATGTTTTTGTACATGACATATTTGACTTGGTTAATTCTGTATGAGCTGAATAAATTCAACATCATCAATAGAAGAGCCCATATCACATGTTAGACCAAACTTTAGGGTTTTCTGATTTCTAAATGGTGCAAATGTGCAATTTGTTGCTTACAAGTTTATAGTTAGATATATAACCATAAGAACATAATGTGTCGCGATAGAGTCCAGTTTTTCAATGTCAAATGTAATAATAGTAGTAGCTTTTTTTATGATCAAAATTTAAGTATGAAACAAAATGACAATAAGTAACATGGGTGTGTACTGTGTAGTTACTGGTTAGTAGGTCCAAAGCAGCCCATGGACCATGGTTGCATCCATAGGTGAACCAAATTTAGGATCAAACAATCAAACATTCAAACCTGATTATACGTATACTGTCTGATGGTCAAAACAAAACCCCTATTTATATCTTGCTAGTTTTCGTGTATCATGTTTTGGAAATAAAATAAAATTATAACTACTATCCAACATTATTAACCCAAATCTATAACTTTTTTTTGGGTAACCATGACATCTTACTTTTTTGACCGACTAATTCATGGGGTTTGAATATTTTTGTTTGGAGTGTACTTGGACAAATTACCTACGAGGCTTAATCTTTCTCTTCGTGGGATAGATATCTCCTCTATTCTTTGTCCTCTCTGCAATACTGTTGTGGAGTCCACATCTCATCTTCTCTTTTCGTGTTATTTGGCTCGTAGTTTGCTTGCTAAAGTCGCTTATTGGTGGGAGCTGGAGTATTTAGACATCCGTTCGTATGGAGACTGGCTTTCTTGGCTCAATAACATCCGCTTTCCTAAGCGTTTGAAGGATATTTTTGAGGGCGTTTGCTATGTCATGTGGTGGGTTATATGGAGGTTTCGGAATCACTTTCTTTTTGGTACTAGAAAGCTACACTTGGAGATCCTGTTTGATGATATTGTTCGTTTTTCTCATACATGGTGTTCTAGCCGTAGTAACTTTAATTTTTTTTTGGGACACTTAGATGAAAATCCTAGTTCTATTAGTTTGTAATCTCTTCTAGTTGCTTGCTAATTTTTTAATAAATTTGCTGTTCAAAAAAAAATTAAAAAAAAAATCATGGGGTTTGAACCCACCACGACACATACTCAAACCTATATTTAGACTAGTATATATGGATTAGTGGTGATAAGAGTATTACCATGCATCTTGATCCTACATGGCACCAAACAACACGCGTCTCTTTTATTAGAGAGACACCCTCACACGACGAGTCTTGGCCTCAAAAATGGAGAAGTCGGTCTCTCCAAAACCGAGTTGTGGAAGGACAAAAAAAGGGTTGTGTGTGTATGTGTGTGATGTTAGTTTTTGTAAAGTATATTTGTCTTTAAGTGCGGTATATTTGTGTTGTAAAGTTGGTTGTCTTATTATATTATTTTGTTGGTGTTGAAAAGCTGATGTGAAGTTGAAATAACGACGATAATGTTGGTCACTATTACCGGTACTAGCCTTACTTTTTAGTCAAATTACATTCCCTTTTCTTTTTAACTGTGCATATTTTGTCATGCCATGGAATCGAGGTCATTAACCAGATAAATATACTACGTAATTGTCTACTGGTATATGATTTAACCACACGCGACACGATCAAGAAGGAAAATCATTCTTTTTTATCGCTTACAATTTGTTTGTGATTATGTATATCTTAACAGAAAACGAGATTAATTTATGATGGAATATATGACACAATCATTATTTCATTAATTTAAGATACATGAATATAGTTAGTGGTAGTGTTAGCCTCATTTTTCTTAATTATCTTTAGAACTCTCTCCATTTTATAAGTCTATATAATAATAAAAAAATAGATTTGGTGACCATTCTTCTGAAAGTTAATCGGGGTTCTTATTGTGCGTTTCTCGTGATACAATACGATTCTTTTCACTGTAAACGATATATACACATTGCAGAGTATTTGATTCATGAAATTAAACCTAATGACAAGACGACCCCATTAAACTGAAACATCGGACCAAAAATATATGAATTATACAAAATAGATCTGAGTAATTCAACCACAAATTAACCAGACTTGTAAGCAAAAAGAAAAGAAAATACATTGTTGACACTAAAATCTTAGCGATATCGACTCCTTTAGCAAAACTACTTTGGCGAGTTTGACATTGCAAATATTATCGAATTATCACCTTATCATAAAGTGAAGGTTATGAATATATGATCATTGCATGATCCTTATCGCGAGAAACCTTTGAATCCAAGTGTATATATCACAGACCATCAACATGTAATAGCATTTGTTATAGTTGAAAGAATAATACAATGGAAAATAAAAAATGTATCTTAGCGACTGCAAATCTAACTAGAAGATTTTCATGGTGTGACCTGCTGCTGACTTCTCTTTCAAAAGCAGCACTCCCGTTGCCTTGATTTGTTTTTGTCTGCGACTAAAATTCTACTACTTTTACTTTTACATATTTTTATTTGAGCCAACTAGTTATAATACCCGTGCACGCAGGGGGTTTTGACAAAAAAAATTTATTTTGTATTAATACTGAATATTGTGTCTTTAAAGATAATTACATATAATATATATAGTTATAAGTTTAAGACGCATGTGAGTTCTATATAAATAAAATTTATTTTAACATTTTAGTTCAAGATATACACATATAAAATTTCATTGAAAATTGTGATATAAATACAAGTAATACTTATGCATGAGTTTTTCATTATGCATTAATATCCATTAAATTTGGTAAAATATTTGTAAAAATTTCACAGAACTCAAGATTTAATTTTAGTTAATTTACAAAGATGTTGATGTTGTTATTTACATTTCACTCATGATTTTATGTTGTACACACGATGCAAGTTTAATAAGACATAATTAGCGTTGATAAAGTTAAAGTATACTTATTTTATAATGAGCGTTGATATTATGTTGATGTTTTATAAAAATATTTTCTAGATAGTCTTATATAAATAAATAAAATTACATGAATCATTGTTATAAGACAATCAGCATATATTTTTTTATATTAAAGTAAACCGTCTTACAGTTTGATAGTTATATTCACGTTTTGATTTTTACCAGTATTTAAATGTAAACTCGTGTCCACGTAGGTTATTTTAATATTGAAATAAATGAGTCCTTATTAAACGTAAAAAAATTGATACTTATAATCTTATGTAAATTTATATGTTGTTATTTTAAAACAACATATACATTGTATTTTTTAAGATATAAAGTTTAAAAGTATAATATATAAGGGGGTATTTGTTTATAATCCAAAGTTATTAAAAAACATGAAGGTTTATAATATTACAATTAACTTTATATAATTTTTAATAAATCAACCACTAAAGTTTTATTAATTACCTCTTTTTTTTTTAAGTTTTTTTTTTTTCACAAATTTGACACCTATATTTTTATGTGTTTTTTTTATTAACCAAATTTCTCCACCAAATTTATTAAAGTTTGACTACAATCAATTTAATTTTGACTTTTATTAAACAATCACATCACATGATTTTGCTTACGTGACGAAATCGAGCTCTCCTATTGGCCTAATTTTTTTTTCAATGAGAAGGGTTTTTCAAAAACACTCCGAAATGATGTAATTCTTTTATTATATAAAAGATTCCCAAAATGCTAAAGTAAATTAAAACATGGTCTCATAGATGCGCCATCTCAAAATAGACTTGGCGATTGGACGAATGATCGACTCATCTAAATTTCGACACGTGACACACTTGTTATTAATAAAAGGAAAATGATTGTCATGCCTAAATGGCATGACTAATTTTATGCCTAATCTACTCAACATATGACAAGTGGATTATGACATTTCTCTCTCGTCATGATAGCCTTTGATTAATACAAGTGTTGTAATCTAATTGTTAGGCATGAAATTAGGCATGGAATTTAGGCATGCCAATCACTACTCTTAATAAAATGCACGGACAACTGAACGACTACTAGAATTTTGACACGTTCACATATTTTATTAATAAATTACAAAGTGTTCAGTCACTCAAGTCGTACACGCTGAGTCGTCCAAGTTCATTTTAGAAAATAATTTTTTTAGTCATGTATTGGACTAAACATTACTTTGGAAAATGATTTTGCTCTTAACTATATGTTCTTGGTTTAACTGAAATTATTTTTTTTAACAGAATTAAATGTAATGCTGAATAATTAACCAATGGTTTTTGTTGAAATATATATCTCCTAACCTGGAATAAATGTTTAGGGACTAATTGTGTCATTGTTGTATTTGTGTTTTAGCATTGGTTCTATCTTTGGGTGCTGTTAGCCGAAGTCTGGAAGTATAAGGGCTAAAGTGGACAAGTGCTGGAAGTAGAAGTCAATGTGGAGTCAAGGCTATATAAGCTGAAAAGAATCTAGGGTTTCATAACTCTCTCTCTGCATATACGCACACATTCACACACAATTATTCTCTTTGTATTCAACCAAAGCTTTCTAGTTTCTGTTCTTGTTATTCATTGTGAGTTTGAGTGATTTGTATGAACTATTGGCAAGTTAGTCGATAGACTTGCACCTGAGTAGCAGTGGCAAGTTTGTGGGTTCTTGGTTTGATATTTTGATACTGATTGAGATCAGGGTCTTTCTGATCGATTGTGGTTTTGGTTGATTAATAAAGAGATACTTTAATTGAGATTCAAGTTTGATTTCCAGTCTTGTTGTTAAATTTTACATGGTATCAGAGCAAGGTCTCTTATCTTGCTCTAAAATCGATTTTCTAAACTTTTAGGGTTTCTAAATTTTTTTGGGATTTTTCAAATTGGTTTGACTAAAAAGCAATTAATCTTGATTAATTGGGTTCTTTTACTTTAATTGATCAATCTTACAAGTTCTATTAAAACGCCTAATTTTTCAGAAAATTAGGGTTTCGGATTTTTTGGGGGTTTTGGTCTCTGGCTTCGATTGGTGGTTGGTTGGTGTGTTCTTGATTGGTTTACTGGTTTTTCCGGTGAATCTTGGTGGTTGTTGGTGGTTTTCCCTAAATCTTGAAATTTAGGGTTTGATGGTTGTGTTTCTGGGTTGATTGAGATCGTGTAGGTTGTGATTCTTGTCTCAAGAATTGTAACCAGGGTTCTAGTTCCGCTGCTTTCTGGATTTTGCGTGCACTGTAACACCTCTCGCACTCTTTATCTTTCTTTATTCTTATTTCTTGTTTAGATTGACGGGGAGTAGGAGTTGGGATTGTTGGAGGTGATTGAGATTGTGTTGGAGTGTTGATTGTTTTTTTTTCTGTTTGTGGTTGCTTGATCTTGAGTGATCTGCTCTTGACCTACCACCTTGAGTGGCAAGGAAGCCTAGGAACTACCTTCTTGTCTTTTCTTGTGTGTTTGCCTGTTTTTCTTTCAGTATGTCTGTTCATGGTTATACTGATGATGAATATGAGGCTGATGAGCCTGTTACTTTGATTAGAAAATTGGATCTTAGTAATCCTTTGCATTTGCACCCTAATGACTCTGCTACTTTAACTGTTGTGTCTATCAAATTAAAAGGGACTGAGAATTATAATGTGTGGTCTTGTGCTATGTTGTTAGCCTTAGAAGGCAACAATAAAATTGGTTTTATAGATGGGTCTTGTGGAAGATCTCATGTTGATGAAGTGCTAGGTAGACAATGGGATGGGTGAATGTTGTGGTATTAGGGTGGATTTTAAATTCTATATCAGAAGAGTTATTCTTGGGGCAAATTTTTTTCAAAAAAGGCTTCTGATGTGTGGACTGAATTAAAAGAAACATTTGATAGAGTTGATGGTTCGGTTACTTTTAATCTGCATCATGAAATTAACTCTGTATCTCAAAATGGGAGTTCTATTGCTGAGTATTTTAATAAATTGAGCACTTTGTGGAAACAATTTGATGCCTTAATTCAGTTACCTAGATGTACTTGTCATGCTGCTGAGGATTTTAAAAAACATAACCAGTTAATGAAACTTATGCAATTCTTGATGGGGTTAGATGATTCTTACATGCAAATAAGAAGTAATATTCTATCTAGGGATCCTCTGCTTGATGTTAAAGGGGCTTTTGCTATTATTTCTAGTGAGGAGTCTCACAGGTCTGTGGTAACTGGTTCAGGTGCTGGGACTTCCCAAAGGTCTCAGTCATCTGTGTTCAACTCCAGTGTGCCCAATAGAGGGAACCCTCAGAGGTCTTCTACCTCTGGAGGTCCTTTCAGACCTACTAATGGCCTTAGGAATAATAAGAATAGAAGGACTGTTGGTGGTCCTGTGTTAGTTTGTGAGCATTGTGGTTTTAATGGTCATACTATGGATAGATGCTTTAAGCTCATTGGTTACCCTGCTGATTTTAGTAAAAATAAAAGAACTGGTAATAGTCAAGGGGCTCAAAATTTTAATAAAAGATTTGTTAACAATAACAATTCTGTTGGCTCTAGTTCCACTTCTACTTTTTCTGATGAACAGATTTCAAAGCTTCTTTCCTTGATTAAAGAAACTTCTGTTAATAATGTTGGAAATGGGAAAAATGTTCATGCCAATATGGCAGGTATTATTTTCAACAAAATTAAACTCTTTAATAAAAACTTTCACAAGTTTTTTTGTCATAATAGTAAAATGAGGACTGCACTTGTTGCAGCTGGTATTATAGTTGACTCTGGAGCTAACCAACACTTGACTTACACTGACAAATTTTTAGTGAATGTTATTGATATTTCCAAACTTGGTATTAAAGTTTCACACCCCGATGGTACTGAAGCTTTAATTACCAAAGTTGGAAATATGATCCTCACTAAACATTTGACTTTGTATGATGTGCTGGTTGTTCCTGCGTATTGTGTCAGTTTGATGTCTGTTCATAAAGTGGCTAGAGATAGTTAATTTTTTATTGCTTTTGATGAATCTAAGTGTTATGTGTTACCTCAGGATTTCAGGGGGATGAGTGTTCTAGGGATTGGTAGACAAGTGGATGGTTTATACTACTTTGATGGTGATCAAGGTATTGACCTAGGTGCTAAGAATTTTAAGACTGTTTGTGGCTTACTTAAGAAAACATGGCACTGCAGGCTTGGTCATCCTTCTGACCAAGTGCTGGCAGTACTAAAAGGTGAAATCAGTTTTCAAGATAAAAATAACATTGAGCCTTGTGACATTTTTCGAAAGGCAAAACAAACTAGAGAGCCTTTTCCTTTAAGTGATCATAAAACAAAAAACCTTGGTGATCTTGTTCACCTGGATCTTTGGGGTCCTTATAAAATTAAAAGTAAAGAAGGTTACAGATATTTTTTAACTGTTGTGGATGATTTCACCAGGGCTGTGTGGGTGTATTTACTTAAGAGTAAACATGAGGTGTTTGATTGTATTTTGGTCTTCTATAATATTGTTAAAACACAGTTTGATAAAAGTGTTAAGATTTTTAGAAGTGATAATGGGACTGAATTTGTTAATAATCAATTTTCTAGTTTTTGTAAAGAAAAGCGTATTATACATCAAACATCTTGTGCTTACACTCCTCAACAAAATGGGATTGTTGAAAGGAAACATAGGCATCTCTTGAATGTTGCTAGATCCCTTATGTTTCAGGGGGGATTGCCTTTGTTTTTGTGGTCTGAATGTATTCTAACTGCCACTTACTTGATTAACAGATTTCCTTCTTCAGTGCTGAGTGGAAACTCTCCTTACAATCTTGTTTTTGGTAGAAAACCTGGTTTTAGTCATTTAAGGACTTTTGGTTGTCTTTGTTTTGCTACTATTCTTACCAGCAATGATAAGTTTAGTAGTAGAGCAGAAAAATGTTTTCTTGTTGGCTATTCTAACTTTCAAAAAGGTTACAAACTATACAGTCTTGAGAAGAAACAATTTATCTTTTCTAGAGATGTTAAATTTTTTGAAAATGTTTTTCCTTTCAAGATAAAACACTCTTCTGATGCTCCTGACCCTCTCAGTCAGGGTTTAGAGCATGTTAATTTCTTTGATGAAGTTGCATGTGATAGCCCTGACACACCCAATGATGATAATACTCAGACTGCTACCCCTTTGGGTAACAATAGTCACAATGATCATTATGAGGATGATGGTAGCAACTCCTTGCATTTAGGCAGCCCAACTATTGACCAAGTGCAGAGTGATTTGGGGCACTCTGCTAGTTCCAATGAGGTTGCCAGTGCAAGTGAGATGGCTGCAACACCTCTTGGTGTGAACAGTTCTGAGGGTGTCAGCAGTCCCTTACCAGACCAGACAGAAGAGTTGGTTTTTGATAACAAGGATCAGCCTTCTTTAAGAAGGTCTGATAGAACATCTGATTTTCCAAATAAATATAAAGATTTTGTCATTGATTCCAAAGTTAAATATGGTCTTGAAAAGTTTGTGAGTTATTCAAAACTTAAGTCTGAAATTTTTTGCTTCACTGTTGAGCTAAATAAAGCTGTTGAACCAAAAACATTTAAAGAAGCTTGTAAGGAACAACACTAGAGAGATGCAATGGATAAGGAAATGCATGCCCTTTATAGTAATGACACTTTTGAGATTTGTGAGTTACCTGTTGGTAGAAAGGCCATTGGAAATAAATAGGTTTATAAAATTAAATATAAATCCTCAGGGGAAATTGAAAGGTACAAGGGTAGATTAGTTATAAAAGGTTATAGTCAAAAGGAAGGTGTTGACTTTGATGAAACTTTTCTCCTATGGTTAAAATTATTCTTTATTAGGTGTGTTGTTAATCTTCTTTGTTCAAATGTGTTGGCCTATATATCGACTTGATGTTAACAATGCCTTTCTTTATGGTGATCTTAATGAAACTGTTTATATGACATTACCGAGGGTTATTTTCATGTTAATGATAAAAGAGTTTGTAGATTAAAAAGTCTTTGTATGGGTTAAAACAAGCACCCGACAATGGAATGCTAAATTGACCAAAGCTCTTGTTGAGCATGGTTTCAAACAGAGCAAAAGTGACTACTCTCTTTCACTAAAAGTGACTCGGTAACTTTGTTGCTTTACTTGTGTATGTGGATGATATAATAATCACTGGGAATAATTTGGAAGAAATTGAAAGATTTAAAGCTTTTTTGAAATCTAAATTTCAAATTAAAGATTTAGGAAAGCTTAAATACTTTCTTGGCATTGAAGTGATTGAAACAGAACAGGGTGTTTGCTTAACTCAAAGAAAGTATTGTTTGGATTTGTTAACTGAGTTTGGCTAACTTGCTTGCAAACCACCTGCTTTTCCTCTTGAACAAAATTTGTTTTTAACTAGTGACCTACTATAACTGATCCTGTGATAGATAACTTGACTGAATATCAAAATTTGATTGGTAAGCTGATTTACTTAACTCATACTAGGCCTGATATTGCCTATTCTGTTCATTGTTTGAGTCAATTTATGCATAAGCCTCTTAAGTCTCATTTGAAAATTGCACTTAAAGTTTTGAGATACCTGAAAGGTTCTCCTGGGATGGGTATACATATTACCAGGTGCCCAAGTGTTTCTCTTGAAGCATTTTTGGATGCAGACTAGGCAAAGTGTGTTGTTACTAGGAAGTCTGTCACTAGATTTTGTTTGTTCTTAAATGGTTCTCTAGTTTCCTGGAAAAGCAAAAAAACAAAACGCCATTTCTAAGTCATCTGCAGAAGCAGAGTACAGGGCTATGGCTTCGCTATTCAAGTTGTTTGGGTTCTTAAAATTTTGGATGATTTAAAATGGGAACATTTTCACCGTTAAAATTTTTGTGATAGTCAAGTCGCTATCAAAATAGCGACTAATCATGTGTTCCATGAAAGAACAAAGCATTTGGAAATTGACTTACATTTTGTAAGGAAAAGATTTTAGCCGGTGTCATTAAAGCGAAAAGGTTCATACAATGATCAAATGCACGATGTTTTTACTAAAGGGTTAGGCAAGCTTCAACATAACAAGCTTGTAGGTAAACTAGGCATGGTTGATATGTTCCAGGTTGGAGCTAAGGGGGGATGTTGAAATATATATCTCGTAACCTGGAATAAATGTTTAGGGACTAATTGTGTCATTGTTGTATTTGTGTTTTAGCATTGGTTCTATCTTTGGGTGCTGTTAGCTGAAGTCTGGAAGTATAAGGGCTAAAGTGGACAAGTGCTGGAAGTAGAAGTCAATGTGGAGTCAAGGCTATATAAGCTGAAGAGAAGCTAGGGTTTCATAACTCTCTCTCTGCATATACGCACACATTCACACACAGTTATTCTCTTTGTATTCAACCAAAGCTTTCTAGTTTCTGTTCTTGTTATTCATTGTGAGTTTGAGTGATTTGTATGAACTATTGGCAAGTTGGTCGATAGACTTGCACCTGAGTAGCAGTGGCAAGTTTGTGGGTTCTTGGTTTGATATTTTGATACTGATTGAGATCAGGGTCTTTCTGATCGATTATGGTTTTGGTTGATTAATAAAGAGATACTTGAATTGAGATTCAAGTTTGATTTCCAGTCTTGTTGTTAAATTTTACAATTTTGTTCTAATAGAATACTAATCAATGGTCACATTATGTCAATTTCGTTTGGCCAATTTAAATCATGCTTTGATGATAAAAGATCCAACATCGATTTAGCTACAAAATGTATTAATTCCTAACAAGATTCAATACAATATAAATCTATATCTATATCTATATCTATATTGACTAATAAACTAAGGTTTTTTACAGGTTTTTTAAGCACGAGCATTAAAATCATAATTTTTCGCTGATATGTAAATTCCTTATTTAGCTACTTTGTAAAAGCAACCCAATGCATTATTTACCTACAAAAACACATACATAATGTCAACACTAACATTCAGTTCATTCACTCATCTTATTCAATCATCTCTGCTATTTTTGTACAGCAATTATTATCATAAAACCTTTTCAATCAGTAACTATTGATTTAAAGCAATCAATAATACGCTAAAATAATTACACCGGTTATTTGTGACTCAAACCACCGAATGACTTCTTTACGCTCGAATTTGATATATATTTTGAATTGATCTTCAAGAATTCCCATATAAGTTGGTTGTTTCATTTGTCGATTTAATGACATCATTGTGGTTCCAATCATGATTGCTTCATTTTTCTGTGCCATACCGATCCAAATCAGTCAAGAAAATTTTTGGTTGCATCATTAGCATCAACCCTAAGAATTCGATCTGGCACCAGGTTTCTGCTGGCCAAACTTTCAAATCGGTAATTATCTCTTAATTTTGAGCATATTCAATTTAATAGTTTAAAATTTATTTTATTTGATATAGATTGTTTGTATGTTTGATAGTTAATTTTGGTAAGACATTTGATCTATTACATTTTTTAGTTTAATTGTTGTTGATTGTGTGTTTGATAAGATTTAGTTTTATTTGGATTTTGATTGTTTGTTGGATTATAATTGAACGTTGGTTGATGATCGGTTAAATTTTGGGTTTTCTATAGTATTGCGTTGAATTTTTAATTCTAGATATACAGATGATCGTTTTTGTATTTTTGTGCATTTGCTTGGTTTCTAAGTAGGTTGACACTGAAGCTTTCAAGAAGAGGAATGCTGCTAACATGGAGTTTATTTTCAACAAGGGCTAAGCAGTACACTAAGGAGTATCAAGGCAAGGTCTCATTGGTTCTAAACATTTTGGCATATGGTGTATGGTTTTGAGTTTGGACTAATGTGGGTTGTTTTTCTTATGCAGTAAAAGGAATTAATTAAGTTAAAATGCAAGGCGAGGTTGCAAGTGTAGTAATTTTACATAATTTTTAGCTCTTTGGTGATTTTGCTAAAAATTTTCGGGGTTCTTTATATTTAATACGTCCATAATGTGAAATTCATTTTTTAGTGATTTTTAGGTTTTTGGTTTTTTTGTTGAAAAGTTTTTGGTGATCAGTTTGCAACAATAAAATTATGTGGCTGACAATGGAGAAAAAATGGGAAAATCGGCTTTGTTTGTGAAATTGATAGAAGACATTTGCTTAAAAGATAGGGTTTAATCTAATGAAGTTGTTTTTAGGTGAATTAGGAACTGGGGTCGTAGTTGTGGTTAATGGTGTTGGGATATGAAAGTATTGAAGAATATAAAAGTACTGAAGATGGTCAAAGTACTGCTTATGTGAAGGTCAAAGTACTGCTCAACATCAAAGTACTGCAAAGCTAAAGAACTGTTATATCGTTTATGGAAAGCTTTGTTATTCTAGAATGTTCTTAGTTTAGATTACTTGTCGTACAAGGATTAGAGTTGTAAACCGACTAGGGTATTCCTTATGCCTATAAAAGGACCCCTAGATTGGCATTAGAGAGACGATAACATACGTTCTTAGAATACGACTTTAGAGAGAATATTAGAGTTTATCAAGTTCGATATTAGAGTTGTTAGGGTTGTTAGTGAATCTGTGTATCAAGCAGGTTCCAAGTATTAATAAAATCGTTGAAGTTAAAGTTATTCTTCTTAGCTTTATTGAAGTAGTTTCCGCATACTTAGTAAAGTTATATCAGTGTTTCATTGTTAGTAACTTAGGATTTATCCGAGGTTGCTAAGCCCTTACAAGCTACATAGTTAGTTTGGTCAAAGTATATCGATCCAACAAGTGGTATCAGAGCTTGTGTGGAAACTCTGATTAAGAAGAAACCCTTAAAACCGATTTAACAACAAACCCTAAAGATGTCGATTGAAGTCGCACCACCCCATCCATCACCTCACTCGTAATTCCTATCATCAAGAAGGGAGAATATGATCTACGGAGCATGAAGATGAGGCAGTATATTGCTATTACAGACCATGCACTATGGAATGTAATTGTCAATGGTAATGAAGTTGTTCCAGAACCTATAGAAGTTCCTGGACAACCTAAACCACCTAAGGCTGTCTTACCAGCAACTAAAGTAAGAAATCAAGAAAAGGCTCTCAACATACTATTGTCTGCTATTCCTGATGGTCACCTACTCAAGTTCCATGTTGCTAAGGATGCAAAACAACTATGGGGTGCTCTCAAGACAAGATTTGGAGGTAATGATGCTTCCAAGAAGATGCATAGAAATCTGTTGAAGCAACAGTTTGAAACATTCACTATTGGTGAAAGAGAAGGTCTTGATGTCGCTTATGATGATTCCAAAATCTCCTTAGTATGCTAGAGTTATACAAAGCGTATATCTGTGAAGATGCAAACACAAGTTCTTAAGAAGTTTGCCATCCACATGGCATGTGATTGCTACTATGATCAGAGGATAACCTGGTTTAGATGTTATGGACTTTGATGATCTTTACAACCACTTAAAGGTGTATGAGCATGAGATGAATGGCCAAACAAGTTCAAAATATCATAGTATTGCTTTTATGTCTTCTGAAAAGAGAGGCAATACTTCCACTAAAAGTACTGCTTATCCTACTCAAAGTACTGCTGCTCAAAGTTCTGTTGCTTATCCTACTCCTACATCATCACCTACAAACACCATCCACTCTGATGAAGTTGTATGTTCCTTCTTTGCTTAACAAGCCACTTTACCTGTTACTTATAAAGAAGATTTGTCACAAATTGAAGAAGATGCTCTTGAAGAAATTGATATAAGGTGGCAAGTCGCTATGATCACTGCTAGGATCAAGAAGTTCATGAAGAAAACAGGAAGAGGCATTGACTTCAAGCCTAAACAGGGTATAACGTTTGACAAGTCCAAGATTGAATGCTTTAATTGTCAAAGAACTGGACACTTTGCAAGAGAGTGCAAGTTTGCTAAATATCAGGCAAATAGAATGATTGAGAAACCCAAGCTTGAACTAAAGGAAATTCCTATTCTTGAAACAAAAGCCTTCGTTGCTCAAGAAAATCTATCGAGGTTGACTGGAGTGCTGAATTTGATGATGAACCAGTAACCTACTGTATGGTCGCAGTGGAAGAGTTTGATTGGAGCACAGCTTTTGATGAGGAACCAGGATTTTCTGCTATGGAATCTAGAGATGGTCTTGGAAGCTTTGATTGGAGCATGGAAAGTGAAGAAGAACCTGTTTTTCTCGCTATGGTAGCCACTTCACCAAGTTCACCCCCTATCTATAAGGTATGCTCTAAGTGTCATGATTTTTATCAAAAAGTGCTTAACGATTATGTAACTGAAAGAGATAATTATAGAAGGGCTAGGTCTGAGGTAGCTGGTTATCAAATTACTTTAGAATCAATGGAAGCCAAAATAATAACACATGAAAATAATGAAATGGCTTGGGCAGAAAAGTATGAACAACAGGATTATCAATTAAAATTAAGTGAATGGAAGTTAGGATGTAAGATTTCTGAAATAGAAAAGCTTACTAAAGAAAGGGATGAATTGTTAGAAAAGTTTGCTGCTTGGGGAAAATCTGGCCTTTCACATGTTAGTTTTGTTGAAAAACAGAAAAGAGCACACATTAAAACTGGCCTAGGTTTTGGTATGGATTTTAGTTGCACAGAAGAGAACCCACCTAGTGATCAGGAACAACTTGATTCTGAGGATATAACAACTAGTGATGATGAACTCATTAACTATGTAGAAAACACATCTAGTAATGAGGAATCAATTAGTCAAACACCTCCTGAATTTAAGAAAGACAAGGGTTATCATGCAGTTCCTCCACCAACTGGTAGTTTTCAACCAACTAGGACAGATGTTTCTTGTTTTGGAATAGACAATTTAGAGTTTAGAAAAAAGCTTATTGGTCAATCTAGTTCTGAAACTCCAAAAGAAACATTTGAGAAACCTAAGGATGATAATGTTAAGTGTCAAGCAGTACCTTCAACTCAAAGTACTGCTAGACGTTCAGCAGTACCTTCAAGAAAAACTTTTCAAAATACTGCTAAACCTTTTTGGGATAATTTTGGTCAAAATAATTTTCATAATTCACCAAAAAGTCAGGTTAGGTTTGGTCATAGAACTAAAGGAAGAAATTTTGGGAATATGGGTCAAAAATTGTGTTTTGTTTGTTATATTCCTGATCATTTGGTTAAGAACTGTGACTTTCACTCAGAATATCTAAGCAAATTCCCAAAGACCAGATCTACCAACCATAAGTCAAAGGAGACTAAACGAGTTTGGAATAATTCACATAGGGTTAACCACATCAATTTCTCAAAAGACTATAGGTACTCTCACAAGAGAACATCTTTTTCAAAACCATCAGTACCATCAAACACCTTTCAAGGTACTGATAAACCAAAAGTTTCTCAAGCAGTACCTTCTCAAAGTACTACTCAGTTTTCACCCAATCAAGGTACTGCTAGCACTTTTTGGAATGGAAGCCCTAGGAGATCAAATTACTATCAATCTAGAAGGCGTTACACCTCAAAAAGAGTATCTAGATCAAAGAAACCCACAGAAAAAGTTAAAGCCAGCAGGGTTAAGAAAAAAAGTACTGATGGGGAACAAACAATACTTTCAACAAATAAGAGTGAAACAGAGATTTTTGTTGCAAAACCAACACACGTTTTGGAACAACCAAAGATAATTGATCATGTGCTTAAAAACAGTGAAGATTACATACTTAAAGAATTTAAGTATGTCGCTCCACAAGGGGAACACAAGTCAGTAATGGCTTGGGTTCCTAAAATTAACTAACTCTTTTATCTTTGTGCAGGGCAACCCATAAGAGGAGCTTAAAGATCATTTAATTGTGGATAGTGGTTGCTCGAAAGCATGACAGAGACAAAGCGATTCATCCGATTTTAGATCTTATTTTGGACGAAGAGTTGCATTTAGGAATGATCCTAGTGGAGGAAGAATTACGGCAAAGGAACCATCAAGGCGGGAAGCATAGATTTTGAGAATGTTCGTTATGTGAAGGAGCTCAAGTTCAACCTTTTGTCGATCTCTCGGATCGTGACAAGAAGCACCTGTGTTATTCAATGACACGTAATGTCTTATTCTTTCCCTGCATTCAAGCTTGTTGATGATAACTTGGTAATACTGAAAGTACTAAGAACCAATGATGTGTACAGTCTAGATATGAAGAGTCTTTACTCTTCTGACAGAGCAACATGTTTAGTAGCAAAGGCAACACTTGAAGAAGCACATATGTGGCATAGAAGATTAGGCCATGTGAATTTCAAGAATATCAACAAGTTGGTTAAAGGAAATTTAGTTAGAGGTTTACCTTCCAAAACATACAAAAATGATCACTCATGTTTGGCGTGCAAGAAGGGTAAACAACACAAAGCATCATGCAAGAAGATTAAGGAAAGAACTATTAGAGATCCTTTAGAACTGCTACACATGGATCTGTTTGGACTGTTTCATTGCAAGCCTAAACAAAAAGAAGTCTTGCTTAGTTGTAACGTATGATTGCGATGAGATTTAGTTGGGTCTTTTCTTGGGATTTAAAGATGAAACCTTTGATGCTATTCATGATCTTATAATAGCCCTTGAAAACCAATTGAGACTCAAAGTAAGAGGTATTAGATGTGACAATGGGATGAATTCAAGAACAAGTTTATGGATGAATTTTGTGCCAAGAAAGGAATCAAGAGGAGTTTAGTATTTCTAGAACTCCACAGTAATGGTGTTGCAAAGAGGAAGAACAGAACTTTGATAGAAGCGGCCGAACAATGCTTGCAGATTCACTTCTACCTATTCAATTTTGGGTCAAGCTATAAGTCTTGCTTGCTATGTGTTGAATAGAGTATCACCACTAAACCTCAGATGAAGACACCTTATGAGTTGTTTATGGGAAACAAACCTAACATACGTTTTATGAAACCTTTTGGATGTCCTCTGACTATTCTCAACACTATTGATTCTTTGGGAAAATTTGATGGCAAGTCAGATGAAGGATACTTATTGGGATATTGTACCAATAGCAAAGGATTTAGAGTGTACAACAAGGTCACCAAAAAGGTTCAATATTGTCTTCATGTTGACTTTTTAGAAGATCAAGAAAATCATTAGGAAGCTTCATGAAGCTTCATTAGGATGGGTAGAAACTTAAGTATCACAACCCATTGGGCAAATACATTGAATGTAGTTGGGTACAACCCAAAGCCCATAACCCATGGATCTTGACCCATAACCCATTGCATGACATCATGCTTATATCATACATGGATAATATCCATAACCCATGGATCAACCCATACCCAAGTGACTAAGTGCATTGCACTCAAAAATACATTGTATCTAGCCAAAGATCCATGGTTCAACCCATGACCCATAACCAAAATACCCATGGGCAAGAGGAGCGTTCCACGGATCCCTAGCTTTGTGCTAGCGGATCCCTTATGGCGAGGATCCGTGGGATCCGAGGAACAGAGGATTTTACTCTATAAATAGTGAGCCATTTCTTCATTATTTCTTACCCTTTCTAACACACTTTCTCCCCGAGTTAAATCTCACTAACCTTAGATCCAAGAGATCTATGTTTGTAGTTTTGTTTTTGTGTGATCTTTTAGGTTCCTCTTAAAGGCAAGATCACCACCTTTGAAGTCGAGCAAGCTCAATTCCATGAGTTGCCATGCTTCCTCATCATCAAGGCTACTGAAGTCTTCTTGTTGATGATTCCTTTATTTCTTCAAAGAAGCGTAGTGTTGAAGAAATTAGTGAAAGATATCTCAAGTGTCAAGACGAAGATATTAGTGAAGGGTATCTATCGTCTATAAGATAATCACTTGTGGTAGGTGCTTAGAAGTCAAGACAAAGAAGCATTAGTGAAAGGTGCTTAGAAGTCAAGACAAAGAAGCATTAGTGAAAGGTGCTTAGAAGTGAAGACACAAGACATTAGTGAAAGGTGTCTTGTAGATCTAGTCAAAGGCATTAGTGAAAGGTTCCTTAGATGTACATTCGATATGGTGTGTTTCGATTTACAAGATAGACTAGTATTAGATCCAAGGATATTGATATCCTTGATGATGTTGTAAAGGAGTAGATCTCCTTTGGGATTAGTCGTTGGTGTAGTGTGGTAGTAGTTCCTCCATTACAATGGAACTAGGTGCTTAGCCTAGTACCTAATAAAGGGTAGGCGACGTTGTGAAGGTGTAGTTCACCTTGGAGTGAAAGAACTAGGTACTTAGCCTAGTACCTTATAAAGGGTAGGCGACGTTGTGTAGGTTTGGTTCACCTTGGAGTGAAAGAACCCAGTGGTTAGCCTAGCATCGGAAAAAGGGTAGGCGGCGTTGTGAAGGCTTCTCCGCCATAAGGAGATTGGTGTAGTGTTTACGAACTCTCGAGTAGGTGACTCGGGAGTGGAGTAGGGTAAGGAAGGTGTCCTTGTAGCCGAACCACTATAAATACTCGCGTTGTAGTTTTGTGCTTCTTACTCTTATCTTTTCATTACATATCTTTATATGCTTGTTTATCAACATCCAACACACACAACCAAATAGATTGACATAAGTCGATCTAAATAGTTTAAAAGGAAGTTTTAATTGGTAAAACTATTCAACCCCCCTTCTAGTTTTTCACAATTGGCATCAGAGCTTCGTTACCAAGTTTCTTGAAGTATATTGTACTTTAAAAACTTGATACGATCCATGGTTAATTGAAAACTACAAAGAATGTTTTTCATAAAAACAAACACCATGTCTTTTAAAACTATATGTTTGGATGTTGATTTGATAACAACATTTTTTTTTACTTATTTTTTTTTGCACTAATCTTCCTTGTCATGTTGATTAGTCCAAGCTCATACCCACCAAGATTTAGGAGTCGCTTGGTAACAAGAATACCTTCCTTAAGAAGGTATCTTCAACGCAAAGGAGCGGGAATAGTCTAAGTGACATTTGTTGTGTCATTTGTAAAGACATTCCTAAGTGCGCTAGAGGTATGTTTTTCTTTTTACTTTGCTTGATAATTAAGTATACCTATTTAGGTATTTATATGATTATCTTTTGTGCAATTACATGTTTTACATGAAGCTTCATTAGGAAGCCTTTTTCTCACATACGTGTTTTATTTCTCGTCTAAAGTCGTGGTATATAAAACTTATGTTTTGTTTCTTTTAATCCAATAAAACAAAACACGAATTTCAAAATTCCTCCTTCCCTATAAAACTCCCACCGTCGACCACTCTATCAAACCCTCACTTTTTCAAATCTTCCAATTTCAAAAATTTCCTCTCACTCAAAAACTTCATCTTCCTCCTCATTTCATCTCAACCGAAACCAAGAAGATCCGTCATCAACATGGTTTACATCGCACTCGTGCTCATCGCCTTAACACTCATCGCATTTGTGTTCCCTATGATGAAGTTCATATATGGAGACATTTACTTTGTGTTGTTAAGCTACATTGGGATCATATACCCAATCCTTTGTATCATCCTTAGCATTGAAATGCAATATTACTAATAATCTTGTTATCTTTGTTATTATTTATTTTCTTGTGACTTATATGTTTCATATTCCTTCGTGATACATTAGAAGTCATGTGTGCATGCTAAAAGAAAATGTAGGATAAAACACTTCTCGTGGTATAAAAATGTAAAACCTATGTTTTTATCAAATGCATTTACATTACTACGAGATCCACGGATCCCGGAAGTTATACTAGCGGATCCCTTTTGAAAATGAACCGTGGGATCCGTCCCCATCGAGAATGCTTTTTTTATGCAAATTAAAAACCATTTTTTTTCTTCTAAAAGTAATACTCCACTAGAATGTCAAAACCACAAGTGAGTCAAGTATCTTTCTTGTTTAAAAACCATTGTTAATAAAAATCTAATAAAAACGTTAGATAATTATAGGTCGACCATAAACATCACCTCTTATTAACCCATCACTTCTATAGGTTCAACTATGACGCATGAATACGAGTTTGATTTTTCACTCACTAGCGTCTACACTCCTAACATCTCTCTTGAGCCCAACACACCTGGCAATCTTGTCCGTGGGTTCAACAATCTCGAAACCCGTCACTTCCATGAAGGACGTGTTGTGACACCTCTCTACAATTCAAGAAGGTATCAATACCTCCTTCCGAGCCATAGGACTAGAATGTCTTCTTGAAATCAACGAGAAGATATGTCCAAGGTTCATAATGGAATTCTTCCACAAGTCGAACTCGTTCGTAACGAGGATCGCTTTCATCTCTTTGGTTTTATATCAAAACCAAAAGTTCACTCTAACCCTTGGGCATTTTGCTCACATCCTCCGGATTCCAAATCATGGACAATGTGCCTTCGCCAAGATTGGTCTCTTGATTCTCTCTTCAACTTTGTGAAGAAAATAGCCCATATTGTTCACACATACCCTCTCCGAAGATTTAAATCGCATAATATTCAAACCTCGACCATATTACTCCGATCCAAACATTATCTTCACACGGACATCCGAGAAGAGTACAAGCCTCTTGCACTCATCCTACGTGAAAATGTTTAGAATCTTAGGGAAATCAAGAAATTCTTCCCGCTTGTTGTGCTCACATGTTGTCTTGTTTGCTAACACAACAACCATACAATCTCGCCTACTTCTTCGCAAGGCGGTGCAAATCTTCAAGGCTCCAAGAATAAACTCATCCCTTATGGAATGTTCTTGACACGCCTCTATCATAATGTTATGCACTTCCATCCTCAATTTCAAAGTCCGTTATGCGTGCTTGTGAACAAGATGATGGAACCGCTAAACATATCTCTCATGAAGACTTTCTTCATTCTTGATTCCACCAACACTCATCAATCACGTAATGATCCTCCTAGTGAAAACACTCAAGAAACTTAGTATTATTTCAAAATAGGATCAATTCTCTTGTACTCGTGCTTTGTCAATGTAATCCTATTTTCTTCATGAAATAAAAACATATTACATTTGATATCTTAGTGTTAGAACCCCTCTAAACTAACCATGGAATATGATGCATTGTCAAGATCATTGCATACCTTTAGTAAAGGTTCTGCTGAGCAGATGGACGGATCCCAAAGTTTGTGCTAGACGGATCCCTTCACTTAGGGAACCGTGGGATCCTAAGCAAGCGAGAAAATGCAATTGCAAGCATTATATTTCAAAGATATCCTTAGAACACCTCACACTAATCTAAACATAGTGTCTTAAGGCAAATTAAGTCCTTATCGAGATAGGTTGATCCTTCCTACTCACACACCTAGATAACACTCTAAAACGCTTGTAGATCTACCGTTTCATTTTAATCCATTACTCTTCTGCTCTCAAACTCACACTTCATTTTCTACTTAGTCTTTAAAATCTTTCGATTGTGGCAAAATTGATCATAAATCATCCTCACCTCAAAATTGATCAAAGTTGATCAAATTCTAATTTTCTCAAAGCCTCTAGGATATTTTTCAAAATACTATCCTAAGTCACAACCTGATCTCTAGGATCATTTAGCTTCAATTGACACTCTCATCTTTAGTGTCATCCTTGCTCATCCATTGGTAGTCTTTGAAAGTTCCAAATCCTACCATAAAAGACAATCATTAGCTACATCACTCATTACCTTCAAGTACTTAAGCATCCCTTCATTTAATACATTTAGGATGACTGAAACACTCAAGATGTTATAGGTCTTAGATCTTAGAAACTTCATTTCCACTCTTTCATAATCTTCTTGAATTGCGGATCCCTAGGATTAGCCTAGACGGATCCCTCCGAGGAGGAACTGGGAACCGGATGACGCTTTATGTCAAATCTTTCTAAAACAATCATTTCAACTCATCTTCCTAACTCAAACACTCCATCTCATCTTAAATGAGTTCCTAGATCATGCAACCTCTCAAGTTGACTCTTGTGCATGTTAATCATCACATTCCAATGAATCCTAGTGGCTTAAGGCTTAAATGCACTTGCCAAATCTCTTGGTTTATAAACCACTTTGTTAGGACCTCCTAGTCATCACTCTCCTCCTAACTTTCAAAGACTTTAGAAATCTTTGCAAACCTCTTGAAATCATCTCATCATGAGGAAAACCCCAAGTAGTAACTTATCCACAAAAGAACCACCCATGAAAAAGGCGTGTGTTATACGAAATCTCTTCAACCGAATCATCTCCGGTCAAGCCAACAAATGATAAGATCCTTCATCATCCAATCAAACCAATTCCTAAAAGGATAGTACCCACAAAACTACCAATGGCAAACACCACCATACCTCCTAGGCCAAACAATATCATCTCCACTAAACCATCACGATTAGTTCCTAGAGCTATTTCATTTACATCCCCACTATCATCACCACACCTTTACAATTTAGAGGACTTGCCTCCTAGGCCGTCTCATCCGCTTCCGCCGACAACATTCTCCTCATTAGGAGGAATAATGGTTCAAAATCAAGGTGTTGAGTCAACACTTGTTCCGGCTTCCTTTTCGCCGTTTCCATCATATAATCCCATTTGGATTATGAGAAATCATCAAAGTCAACTACCCGACCATATGGAAGTTGACACTTCTCTACCACCACCTTCATTCTTGGTCGAGCCATTCTCAAATGCGCCTCCACCAATCCCTCCATCGTTTGAAGCTCCACAAGCTGCTTCACTTGATCCTTCGCGTCAAGCCATTTCATTTCTTCCACCACCACTACCTAGCCATGACAAATATTACTATCATTGTCAACATGTTGAAAGTTTGATACATGAAGTACGAGGAGACCAACGTTTCATGTTCCATCATCTCCTCGAACGTTTCGACGAGATCAAACCTAAACAAAACTTGAGCTAGAAGACTTTAGTGGTGTCCTAGCATCAAGCGATAGTTGGTTTAGAAATTCCTAGTCATGTATTTTCTTATTTTCTTAGTTTTTAGAGTCATGTATATCATAACTCTAGTTTTATTAAATGGAATTACATGCTACTTGTTATTTTTCTGAGCATATGATTACCTTGTATTCATATCTCATTTTTTTGATAACATTACTTGTTATATCACCATTGCCAAAATTAATCAGCTACTACGTAAATGGTTTGAACTAATAGTTTCTAACATATTCACATTTTCATATAAAACTCGAAAACAAGTATAAGTGATTTTATGATTTAAGTAATACATATGTACAACAACTAGTGTTTACATATTAATATACACATAACTAGTATGTAGTATATTGGGTAATATAAATGGGTAGAAACTTAAGTATCACAACCCATTGGGCAAATAAATTGAATGTAGTTGGGTACAACCCAAAGCCCATAACCCATGGATCTTGACCCATAACCCATTGCATGACATCATGCTTATATCATACATGGATAATATCCATAACCCATGGATCAACCCATACCCAAGTGACTAAGTGCATTGCACTCAAAGATACATTGTATCTAGCCAAAGATCTATGGTTCAACCCATGACCCATGACCCATAACCAAAATACCCATGGGCAAAGAGGAGCATTCCACGGATCCCTTGCTTTGTGCTAGCGGGATCCTTGTGGTAGGGATCCGTGGGATCCGGGAACGATGGGATTTTACACTATAAATAGTGAGCCATTTCTTCATTATTTCTTACCCCTTTCTAACACACTTTCTCCCCTGAGTTAAATCTCATTAACCTCAGATCCAAGAGATCTATGTTTGTAGTTTTTTTTTGTGTGATCTTTTAGGTTCCTCTTAAAGGCAAGATCACCACCTTTGAAGCCGAGCAACCTCAAGTGTAAAACCCTAAAAATACGAAACATAGATAAAGACTAAAATACCCTCGAAATCAAAATTATTAAAATACATTTATGATCATTTAACGAAATTTAAAAACTTAACTTATCTATAATTAAAACTTAACGAATATGTGTACGTGATTGATTTTGTACGACGAAGATTTAAACGTCTCACTAAAATATTGGGCCTTGTCTTTCGTTATTTGGGAAACAACTTGGGTCGAGTGTTTGTTCGCTTCGTTTGGACCAAGAGGTCAAGCCCACACACCTTCTCAAAGCCCTAGAACCGAAATTTTCACCACCTATATATACAAACTCATAAACATAATTTGGAACCCTAGTTTTGCCTCTTCTTTCTTTTTCTTCCCATTCGGCCGAAACCCTAAACCTTTGGTGTCGAGATTTTGCTTCAACCAAGTTAAGATATAACATGTTTCTCGTCTTCCTTTGATGCACCTTAAGTTAATATATTGTAGCTAGTTTGTTTTGTCGACTTGTGTTTTTCTTTTGTGTCGAGCCGTACGAAACCAAAACAAACAAACCATATGAATTCAACCTTGTAATGTTAAGAGAACATGTATGTAATACGTATTGTTTGAATCGGATCATAGGTATGTCGAGCACAAGAGAACCGAACCACATATATAAATGTTATCATGCCTAATAAATTCGAAACCCTAATTGGAATGGAACCCTAAGTGTAATTAATGGTCTAAACATGTGATTATAGTGGTTTTAATAAACCCTAAAACTGGACAGCATCATATGTCGAACTTGTGTGCGTCATAGATCGAATTTTACAAGTGCAATAATCTGGGTTTTTGTTGGGAAAGTTTATTTTATGTCTTAGTTAAGTTTTCCAAGTGGTTTGGTCGGATTTGGAGTTGTCTAAGTCGTATTTTTGAATTTTACAAAATCAAGTGTCAAAGCTGAGAAAACGGGTCTGAAATTTAGTTGCATTGTTTGATTTTTCATTTTCAAACCATAAAGAATTGGGAGCTCTCCTTTTACAGGAGTGATATTTATGACATAAATGAATTTTGGGAGTTCTGGGATTTTTCCAAGGTGTCTAAACAGGTCCAATAAGTGTCAACTTTTAAGGTGTATTTTCCGATTACTTTGGTAGGTCGGACTTGTGATTTTCCATAGGCCATTTGGCATAGATATAGAACCCACCAATTTTGGAGACTCTTTTAACTCATATGGGAACCTCTGGATTTTGCTTGATTTCATTTGAGCTAAGTAAGTATTTTATAAAATCGCTAAAGTCTGGTCCGAATATGAGTTTAAGAAACCGAAAGATAAAATATGATATCAATAGGTAACACACTTACAAATGTATAAGAAGCTTATAAAATGAGAATATACTTATAACTTTAAGAATGTTAATGCGATTAATCCGTCATAGTTTTAATGATGCTAATAAGTATTAAACAAATCATAATCCGTGTAGATTCGTTGAAGAAGACGCGACGTTATATCTTCGTGATTCACTCGTTCGTTTGCTTTTCTCTCAATTGCTTTAAGGTACAGATATTCTGACCTTTTCAGTAAAGGTTCCTTATGATGTTCTTTTCGTTAGCTTTCCTATTTTACTTATTAGGGTTTCCGATGCCATTGCTATGAACCCTTTCCTGATTATTTGACCTGTTGCTTATCTAAACTTATGTTTTAATGAACCATGCAATATCTGATTTGAACTTTATGTTAGGAAGACTTTGATGTGCATATTTGTTGAACCTTGTTATATTTGAATATGAACCTTATGATATGAGTTATCGATATGTTATTTGCTATGAACATTAATGTGTCTTTTGAGTTTGCTTATCCGAACTTTGATTTTTGAATCATAAAACATTGATTTTGAACTATATGATATGAAGACTTTGATTTTGAAAATATGATTAAACATTTGATAAGACATGATCTATGTCAGTTTTGACATTCTAATTTGACCTAAGTTAGTTTGACACCCGAGCCAAATAGTAACTAGTCATGGGGGTTCCATGTCAGTGATGCACCATTGACATGACTCTAGGGCAGTAGAGTGAAGTTCTGCCACGTCCCTTATCTATTATTTGTTATGAGCTCAAGTTATATTATATTATCACTTTGTATGTTTGTGGGGCGTATGGATGCATCCTAGATCTGATCTGTTATCCGATATGATTTGTCTAGGTGAATGATGTCGTGTGTAATACGCGTCTTCATAAAACTCTGGGAGCTAGCTACTCCGAATTATTTTGAGATTGTTTCTATATAGTTATGATGTTTTTGATATGATATGTTCTGGGCTCGTGGTAGTTAGCTAAATCCTTATATGTTATTTCTATGTTAAGTATTCTGATTTTGATTCGGTATGTTCAAGTGTTTATGATTATGTGCAAGGCTTATTATATGCTATTATATGTGTTTATGCTTTTGTATGTTTATGTGACTACCGTCTGCTATGCTAAGATATGATTAATATGTTTAAATATGATTCGCATGCTGTCATCTGACGTCATGTTAGCTTATCGTTATGTGAATTCGTTGATCTGTGAGATGAATGTGCTAGTGTGAAAGTGAGTATTCTATAAGTTTAGTATGTATAATTTGTTCAGTTAATTTTGTGAACTTTGATTTTATGTTAGTGTTTTGTTTGCCTATGTGACCTGCCATGCTTAAACTCTGCTGATGTTAGGATTTGATCTGAGAACTGGTTTAGTTTATGATATCTGTTTTGATAATTGCTAATGGTTATGCTATGTTTTGTTTGGTCTATTTAATTATAGTTTGTCTACTATGTTTTCTATTTGTTTGTGAGACTGCCATGATTTGGACTGCTATTTCCGCTGCTGCAATATTGATTTAAGTGTGTTAAGTGAAGGTTAATTAATTTGTTGAATGCCATGTTTATTTTCTAGAAAGAGTTTCCGTTAGCCTTAGACTTTTCGTTTGGTTTATATGTAATCTATTTCTTCTTGATTTGTTAAGTGTCTGGTTATTTTGATGTGTTTGCGTTGGAGTCATCAATATGCTATGTGTTTGTCCTTGATTGCTAATTGTTTTTCCGGATTTCTGTGAAATTGTGTTTCCGCAGAATCCTCAATGATTCATTATTCTCGTTCCGCTACGATTTTGTTATTCGTTTCTTTGTTCAATTCGTATTTATGTTTTTGTTTAGTTTTCGTTTTGTTATATCTGCTCACCTGGGCTTTGTAAGCTCACCAAGATTTTCTTTTCTGCGGCAGTTGTTAGGTATTCAAGATAAGCTTATGGGATAGTCGATCCGGGTTGAGAGTAGAGTGAGAGCAAGATTTGACCATAGAGAGCTTAGATTTATTTTGAAGTTTAGTTATTTATGTTTTCTTTTGAATATTTTGTAAAGGCTTTTGCTATTGTATAGTATTTAAAGTTCTGATATGAAACCGTATTTGCAATATCTTTACCCTTGTCGGGTTTGGGTGTTACATCAAGTCCATGAGTTGCCATGCTTCCTCATCATCAAGGCTACTGAAGTCTTCTTGTTGATGATTCCTTTATTTCTTCAAAGAAGTGTAGTGTTGAAGACATTAGTGAAAGGTGTCTCAAGTGTCAAGACGAAGATATTAGTGAAGGGTATCTATCGTCTATAGGATAAGCACTTGTGGTAGGTGCTTAGAAGTCAAGACAAAGAAGCATTAGTGAAAGGTGCTTAGAAGTCAAGACAAAGAAGCATTAGTGAAAGGTGCTTAGAAGTGAAGACACAAGACATTAGTGAAAGGTGTCTTGTAGATCTAGTCAAAGGCATTAGTGAAAGGTGCCTTAGATGTACATTCGATATGGTGTGTTTCGATGTACAAGATAGACTAGTATTAGATCCAAGGATATTGATATCCTTGATGATGTTTTAAAGGAGTAGATCTTCTTTGGGATTAGTCGTTGGTGTAGTGTGGTAGTAGTTCCTCCATTGCAATGGAACTAGGTACTTAGCCTAGTACCTAATAAAGGGTAATGACGTTGTGAAGGTGTAGTTCACCTTGGAGTGAAAGAACTAGGTACTTAGCCTAGTACCTTATAAAGGGTAGGCGACGTTGTGTAGGTTTGGTTCACCTTGGAGTGAAAGAACCCGGTGGTTAGCCTAGCACCTAAAAAGGGTAGGCGATGTTGTGAAGGCTTCTCCGCCATAAGGAGATTGGTGTAGTGTTTACGAACTCTCGAGTAGGTGACTCGGGAGTGGAGTAGGGCAAGGAAGGTGTCCTTGTAGCGAACCACTATAAATACTGCATTGTGGTTTTGTGCTTCTTACTCTTATCTTTTCATTACATATCTTTATATGCTTGTTTATCAACATCCAACACACACAACCAAATAGATTGACATAAGTCGATCTAAATAGTTTAAAAGGAAGTTTTAATTGGTAAAACTATTCAACCCCCCAAGCTCATACCCACCAAGATTCTAGTTTTCCACATAAGTGACATTTGTTGTGTCATTTGTAAAGACATTCCTAAGTGCGCTAGAGGTATGTTTTTCTTTTACTTTGCTTGATAATTAAGTATACCTATTTAGGTATTTATATGATTATCTTTTGTGCAATTACATGTTTTACATGAAGCTTCATTAGGAAGCCTTTTTCACATACGTGTTTTATTTCTCGCCTAAAGTCGTAGATATAAAACTTATGTTTTGTTTCTTTTAATCCAATAAAACAAAACACGAATTTCAAAAATTCCTCCTTCCCTATAAAACTCCCACCGTCGACCACTCTATCAAACCTCACTTTTTCAAATCTTCCAATTTCAAAAATTTCCTCTCACTCAAAAACTTCATCTTCCTCCTCATTTCATCTCAACCAAACCAAGAAGATCCGTCATCAACATGGTTTACATCGCACTGTGCTCATCGCCTTAACACTCATCGCATTTGTGTTCCCTATGATGAAGTTCATATATGGAGACATTTACTTTGTGTTGTTAAGCTACATTGGGATCATATACCCAACTTTGTATCATCCTTAGCATTGAAATGCAATATTACTAATAATCTTGTTATCTTTGTTATTATTTATTTTCTTGTGACTTATATGTTTCATATTCCTTCGTGATACATTAGAAGTCATGTGTGCATAAAAAAAGAAAATGTAGGATAAAACACTTCTCGTGGTATAAAAATGTAAAACCTATGTTTTATCAAATGCTGTCACATTACTGATCCACGGATCCCGGAAGTTATACTAGCGATCCTTTTGAAAATGAACCGGGATCCGTCCCCATCGAGAATGCTTTTTTTATGCAAATTAAAACCATTTTTTCTTCTAAAAGTAATACTCCACTAGAATGTCAAAACCACAAGTGAGTCAAGTATCTTTCTTGTTTAAAACCATTGTTAATAAAAATCTAATAAAACGTTAGATAATTATAGGTCCACCATAAACATCACCTCTTATTAACCCATCACTTCTATAGGTTCAACTATGACGCATGAATACGAGTTTGATTTTTCACTCACTAGCGCCTACACTCCTAACATCTCTCGAGCCCAACACACCGGCAATCTTGTCCGGGTTCAACAATCTCGAAACCCGTCACTTCCATGAAGGACGTGTAGACACCTCTCTACAATTCAAGAAGGTATCAATACCTCCTTCCGAGCCATAGGACTAGAATGTCTTCTTGAAATCAACGAAGATATGTCCAAGGTTCATAATGGAATTCTTCCACAAGTCAAACTCGCTCGTAACGAGGATCGCTTTCATCTCTTTGGTTTTATATCAAAACCAAAAGTTCACTCTAACCCTTGGGCATTTTGCTCACATCCTCCGGATTCCAAATCATGGACAATGTGTCACCAAGATTGGTCTCTTGATTCTCTTTCAACTTTGTGAAGAAAATAGCCCATATTGTTCACACATACCCTCTCCGGAAGATTTAAATCGCATAATATTCAAACCTCGACCATATTACTCCGATCCAAACATTATCTTCACACGGACATCCGAGAAGAGTACAAGCCTCTTGCACTCATCCCACGTGAAAATGTTTAGAATCTGGGGAAATCAAGAAATTCTTCCCGCTTGTTGTGCTCACATGTTGTACCGCTTGCTAACACAACAACCATACAATCTCGCCTACTTCTTCGCAAGGCGAATTGCAAATCTTCAAGGCTCCAAGAATAAACTCATCCCTTATGGAATGTTCTTGACACGCCTCATCATAATGTTATGCACTTCCATCCTCAATTTCAAAGTCCGTTGTATGCGTTTTGTGAACAAGATGATGGAACCGCTAAACATATCTCTCATGAAGACTTTCTTCATTCTTGATTCCACCAACACTCATCAATCACGAATGATCCTCCTAGTGAAAACACTCAAGAAACTTAGTATTATTTCAAAATAGGATCAATTCTCTTGTACTCGTGCTTTGTCAATGTAATCCTATTTTCTTCATGAAATAAAACATATTACATTTGATATCTTAGTGTTAGAACCCTCTAAACTAACCATGGAATATGATGCATTGTCAAGATCATTGCATACCTTTAGTAAAGGTTCTCACGAAAGGATGGACGGATCCCAAAGTTTGTGCTAGACGGATCCCTTCACTTAGGGAACCGTGGATCCGGAGAATGAAAAATGCAATTGCAAGCATTATATTTCAAAGATATCCTTAGAACACCTCACACTAATCTAAACATAGTGTCTTAAGGCAAATTAAGTCCTTATCGAGATAGGTTGATCCTTCCTACTCACACACCTAGATAACACTCTAAACGCTTGTAGATCTACCGCTTCATTTTAATCCATTACTCTTCCGCTCTCAAACTCACACTTCATTTTCTACTTAGTCTTTAAAATCTTTCGATTGTGGCAAAATTGATCATAAATCATCCTCACCTCAAAATTGATCAAAGTTGATCAAATTCTAATTTCTCAAAGCCTCTAGGATATTTTTCAAAATACTATCCTAAGTCACAACCCGATCTCTAGGATCATTTAGCTTCAATTGACACTCTCATCTTTAGTGTCATCCTTGCTCATCCATTGGTAGTCTTTGAAAGTTCCAAATCCTACCATAAAAGACAATCATTAGCTACATCACTCATTACCTTCAAGTACTTAAGCATCCCTTCATTTAATACATTTAGGATGACCAAACACTCAAGATGTTATAGGTCTTAGATCTTAGAAACTTCATTTCCACTCTTTCATAATCACGAATTGCGGATCCCTAGGATTAGTTTAGACGGATCCTCTCGAGGAGGGAACTGGGAACCGGATGACGCTTTATGTCAAATCTTTCTAAAACAATCATTTCAACTCATCTTCCTAACTCAAACACTCCATCTCATCTTAAATGAGTTCCTAGATCATGCAACCTCAAGTTGACTCTTGTGCATGTTAATCATCACATTCCAATGAATCCTAGTGGCTTAAGGCTTAAATGCACTTGCCAAATCTCTTGGTTTATAAACCACTTTGTTAGGACCTCCCTAGTCATCACTCTCCTCCTAACTTTCAGCACTTTAGAAATCTTTGCAAACCTCTTGAAATCATCTCATCATGAGGAAAACCCCAAGTAGTAACTTATCCACAAAAGAACCACCCATGAAAAAGGCGTGTGTTATACACGAAATCTCTTCAACCGAATCATCTCCGGTCAAGCCAACAAATGATAAGATCCTTCATCATCCAATCAAACCAATTCCTAAAAGGATAGTACCCACAAAACTACCAATGGCAAACACCACCATACCTCCTAGGCCAAACAATATCATCTCCACTAAACCATCACGATTAGTTCCTAGAGCTATTTCATTTACATCCCCACTATCATCACCACACCTTTACAATTTAGAGGACTTGCCTCCTAGGCCGCCTCATCCGCTCACGACAACATTCTCCTCATTAGAGGAATAATGGTTCAAAATCAAGGTGTTGAGTCAACACTTGTTCCGCTTCCTTTTCGCCGTTTCCATCATATAATCCCATTTGGATTATGAGAAATCATCAAAGTCAACTACCCGACCATATGGAAGTTGACACTTCTACCACCACCTTCATTCTTGGTCGAGCCATTCTCAAATGCGCCCACCAATCCCTCCATCGTTTGAAGCTCCACAAGTCGCTTTCACTTGATCCTTCGCGTCAAGCCATTTCATTTCTTCCACCACCACTACCTAGCCATGACAAATATTACTATCATTGTCAACATGTTGAAAGTTTGATACATGAAGTACGAGAGACCAACGTTTCATGTTCCATCATCTCCTCGAACGCTTCGACGAGATCAAACCTAAACAAAACTTGAGCTAGAAGACTTTAGTGGTGTCCTAGCATCAGCGATAGTTGGTTTAGAAATTCCTAGTCATGTATTTTCTTATTTTCTTAGTTTTTAGAGTCATGTATATCATAACTCTAGTTTTATTAAATGGAATTACATGCTACTTGTTATTTTTCTGAGCATATGATTACCTTGTATTCATATCTCATTTTTTTGATAACATTACTTGTTATATCACCATTGCCAAAATTAATCAGCTACTACGTAAATGGTTTGAACTAATAGTTTCTAACATATTCACATTTTCATATAAAACTCGAAAACAAGTATAAGTGATTTTATGATTTAAGTAATACATATGTACAACAACTAGTGTTTATATATTAATATACACATAACTAGTATGTAGTATATTGGGTAATATAAATGGGTAGAAACTTAAGTATCACAACCCATTGGGCAAATAAATTGAATGTAGTCAGTACAACCCAAAGCCCATAACCCATGGATCTTGACCCATAACCCATTGCATGACATCATGCTTATATCATACATGGATAATATCCATAACCCATGGATCAACCCATACCCAAGTGACTAAGTGCATTGCACTCAAAGATACATTGTATCTAGCCAAAGATCTATGGTTCAACCCATGACCCATGACCCATAACCAAAATACCCATGGGCAAGAGGAGCATTCCACGGATCCCTTGCTTTGTGCTAGCCGGATCCTCGTGGGTAGGGATCCGTGGGATCCGGGAACAGGGATTTTTACACTATAAATAGTGAGCCATTTCTTCATTATTTCTTACCCTTTCTAACACACTTTCTCCCCGAGTTAAATCTCATTAACCTCGGATCCAAGAGATCTATGTTTGTAGTTTTTTTTGTGTGATCTTTAGGTTCCTCTTAAAGGCAAGATCACCACCTTGAAGCCGAGCAACCTCAAGTGTAAAACCCTAAAAATACGAAACATAGATAAAGACTAAAATACCCTCGAAATCAAAATTATTAAAATACATTTATGATCATTTAACGAAATTTAAAAACTTAACTTATCTATAATTAAAACTTAACGAATATGTGTACGTGATTGATTTTGTACGACGAAGATTTAAACGTCTCACTAAAATATTGGGCCTTGTCTTTCGTTATTTGGGAAACAACTTGGGTCGAGTGTTTGTTCGTTCGTTTGGACCAAGAGGCCGAAGCCCACACACCTTCTCAAAGCCCTAGAACCGAAATTTTCACCACCTATATATACAAACTCATAAACATAATTTGGAACCCTAGTTTTGCCTCTTCTTTCTTTTTCTTCCCATTCGGCCGAAACCCTAAACCTTTGGTGTCGAGATTTTGCTTCAACCAAGTTAAGATATAACATGTTTCTCGTCTTCCTTTGATGCACCTTAAGTTAATATATTGTAGCTAGTTTGTTTTGTCGACTTGTGTTTTTCTTTTGTGTCGAGCAGATTGAAACCAAAACAAACAAACCATATGAATTCAACCTTGTAATGTTAAGAGAACATGTATGTAATACGTATTGTTTGAATCGGATCATAGGTATGTCGAGCACAAGAGAACCGAACCACATATATAAATGTTATCATGCCTAATAAATTGAAACCCTAATTGGAATGGAACCTAAGTGTAATTAATGGTCTAAACATGTGATTATAGTGGTTTTAATAAACCCTAAAATCGACAGCATCATATGTCGAACTTGTGTGCGTCATAGATCGAATTTTACAAGTGCAATAATCTGGGTTTTGTTGGGAAAGTTTATTTTATGTCTTAGTTAAGTTTTCCAAGTGGTTTGGTCGGATTTGGAGTTGTCTAAGTCGTATTTTTGAATTTTACAAAATCAAGTGTCAAAGCTGAGAAAACGGGTCTGAAATTTAGTTGCATTGTTTGATTTTTCATTTTCAAACCATAAAGAATTGGGAGCTCTCCTTTTACAGGAGTGATATTTATGACATAAATGAATTTTTGGGAGTTCTGGGGATTTTTCCAAGGTGTCTAAACAGGTCCAATAAGTGTCAACTTTTAAGGTGTATTTTCTGATTACTTTCTGGGTAGGTCTGGACTTGTGATTTTCCATAGGCCATTTGGCATAGATATAGAACCCACCAATTTTTGGAGACTCTTTTAACTCATATGGGAACCTCTGGGATTTTGCTTGATTTCATTTGAGCTAAGTAAGTATTTTATAAAAATCGCTAAAGTCTGGTCCGAATATGAGTTTAAGAAACTGAAAGATAAAATATGATATCAATAGGTAACACACTTACAAATGTATAAGAAGCTTATAAAATGAGAATATACTTATAACTTTAAGAATGTTAATGCGATTAATCCGTCATAGTTTTAATGATGCTAATAAGTATTAAACAAATCATAATCCGTGTAGATTCGTTGAAGAAGACGCGACGTTATATCTTCGTGATTCACTCGCTCGCTTGCTTTTCTCTCAATTGCTTTAAGGTATGATATTCGACCTTTTCAAGAAAGGTTCCTTATGATGTTCTTTTCGTTAGCTTTCCTATTTTACTTATTAGGGTTTCCGATGCCATTGCTATGAACCCTTTCCTGATTATTTGACCTGTTGCTTATCTAAACTTATGTTTTAATGAACCATGCAATATCTGATTTGAACTTTATGTTAGGAAGACTTTGATGTGCATATTTGTTGAACCTTGTTATATTTGAATATGAACCTTATGATATGAGTTATCTGATATGTTATTTGCTATGAACATTAATGTGTCTTTTGAGCTGTTGCTTATCTGAACTTTGATTTTTGAATCATAAAACATTGATTTTGAACTATATGATATGAAGACTTTGATTTTGAAAATATGATTAAACATTTGATAAGACATGATCTATGTCAGTTTTGACATTCTAATTTGACCTAAGTTAGTTTGACACCCGAGCCAAATAGTAACTAGTCATGGGGTTCCATGTCGTGATGCACCATTGACATGACTCTAGGCGCAGAGTGAAGTTCGCCACGTCCCTTATCTATTATTTGTTATGAGCTCAAGTTATATTATATTATCACTTTGTATGTTTGTGGGCGATGGATGCATCCTAGATCCGATCCGTTATCCGATATGATTTGTCTAGGTGAATGATGTCGTAGTATGTCTGGCGCCTTCATAAAACTCGGGAGCTAGCTACTCCGAATTATTTTGAGATTGTTTCTATATAGTTATGATGTTTTGATATGATATGTTCGGGCTCGTGGTAGTTAGCTAAATCCTTATATGTTATTTCTATGTTAAGTATTCGATTTTGATTCGGTATGTTCAAGTGTTTATGATTATGTGCAAGGCTTATTATATGCTATTATATGTGTTTATGCTTTTGTATGTTTATGTGACTACCGTCGCTATGCTAAGATATGATTAATATGTTTAAATATGATTCGCATGTCATTCATCCGACGTCATGTTAGCTTATCGTTATGTGAATTCGTTGATCCGTGAGATGAATGTGCTAGTGTGAAAGTGAGTATTCTATAAGTTTAGTATGTATAATTTGTTCGATTAATTTTGTGAACTTTGATTTTATGTTAGTGTTTTGTTTGCCTATGTGACCGCCATGCTTAAACTCACGATGTTAGGATTTGATCCGAGAACCGGTTTAGTTTATGATATCTGTTTTGATAATTGCTAATGGTTATGCTATGTTTTGTTTGGTCTATTTAATTATAGTTTGTCTACTATGTTTTCTATTTGTTTGTGAGACGCCATGATTTGACTCGCTATTTCACGCTTTGCAATATTGATTTAAGTGTGTTAAGTGAAGGTTAATTAATTTGTTGAATGCCATGTTTATTTTCTAGAAAGAGTTTCCGTTAGCCTTAGACTTTTCGTTTGGTTTATATGTAATCTATTTCTTCTTGATTTGTTAAGTGTCCGGGTTATTTTGATGTGTTTGCGTTGGAGTCATCAATATGCTATGTGTTTGTCCTTGATTGCTAATTGTTTTCCGGATTGAAATTGTGTTTCCGCAGAATCCTCAATGATTCATTATTCTCGTTCCGCTACGATTTTGTTATTCGTTTCTTTGTTCAATTCGTATTTATGTTTTTGTTTAGTTTTCGTTTTGTTATATCTGTTCACTGGGCTTTGTAAGCTCAGCCGCATTTTCTTTTCCTGCGGCAGGTTGTTAGGTATTCAAGATAAGCTTATGGGATAGCTGATCTGGGTTGAGAGTAGAGCTGAGAGCAAGATTTGACCATAGAGAGCTTAGATTTATTTTGAAGTTTAGTTATTTATGTTTTCTTTTGAATATTTTGTAAAGGCTTTTGCTATTGTATAGTATTTAAAGTTCTGATATGAAACCGTATTTGCAATATCTTTACCCTTGTCGGGTTTGGGTGTTACATCAAGTCCATGAGTTGCCATGCTTCCTCATCATCAAGGCTACTGAAGTCTTCTTGTTGATGATTCCTTTATTTCTTCAAAGAAGTGTAGTGTTGAAGACATTAGTGAAAGGTGTCTCAAGTGTCAAGACGAAGATATTAGTGAAGGGTATCTATCGCTCTATAGGATAAGCACTGTGGTAGGTGCTTAGAAGTCAAGACAAAGAAGCATTAGTGAAAGGTGCTTAGAAGTCAAGACAAAGAAGCATTAGTGAAAGGTGCTTAGAAGTGAAGACACAAGACATTAGTGAAAGGTGTCTTGTAGATCTAGTCAAAGGCATTAGTGAAAGGTGCCTTAGATGTACATTCGATATGGTGTGTTTCGATGTACAAGATAGACTAGTATTAGATCCAAGGATATTGATATCCTTGATGATGTTTTAAAGGAGTAGATCTTCTTTGGGATTAGTCGTTGGTGTAGTGTGGTAGTAGTTCCTCCATTGCAATGGAACTAGGTACTTAGCCTAGTACCTAATAAAGGGTAAGCGACGTTGTGAAGGTGTAGTTCACCTTGGAGTGAAAGAACTAGGTACTTAGCCTAGTACCTTATAAAGGGTAGGCGACGTTGTGTAGGTTTGGTTCACCTTGGAGTGAAAGAACCCGGTGGTTAGCCTAGCACCGGAAAAAGGGTAGGCGATGTTGTGAAGGCTTCTCCGCCATAAGGAGATTGGTGTAGTGTTTACGAACTCTCGAGTAGGTGACTCGGGGAGTGGAGTAGGGCAAGGAAGGTGTCCTTGTAGCCAACCACTATAAATACTGCATTGTGGTTTTGTGCTTCTTACTCTTATCTTTTCATTACATATCTTTATATGCTTGTTTATCAACATCCAACACACACAACCAAATAGATTGACATAAGTCGATCTAAATAGTTTAAAAGGAAGTTTTAATTGGTAAAACTATTCAACCCCCCCTTCTAGTTTTCCACACAATTGATAAGACTTTATTTATCAAGAGAGACAAGAATGATATCATGCTTGTTCAAGTTTATGTAGATGATATTATTTTTGGAGCTACAAAATAGTCTATGGTGAAAGAATTTGAGAAGCTCATGCAACAAGAATTTCAAATGAGTTCCATGGGTGAATTAACTTTCTTTTTGGGGCTTCAAGTTAAATAATCAGAGGCTGGAATTTTCATTAGTCAAGACAAGTATGTCACTGACATTCTTAAGAAGTTTAACTTTGATGCTATGAAGCCGGTCACCACACCCATAAAATCTATCAACTCATTGGGCAAGGATGAAGATGGACAACCTGTAGAAGTCAAGCTTTACAGATCAATGATTGGCTATCTTATGTACTTAACTGCGTCTAGACCTGATATCATGTTCGCTGTTTGTTTATGTGCAAGATATCAAGTCTCACCCAAGGTCTCTCATATGAATGCAGTCAAGAGGATTTTAGTTATTTGAAACAACAACCTAAGTTAGGGTTGTGGTATCCAAAGGATTCACCTTTTCACTTGGAAGCTTTTTCGTAAAGTGATTATGCGGTGATAATTATGATAGAAGATCAACCACCGGAGGATGCCAATATCTTGGAAGAAGATTAGTTTCTTGGCAATGTAAGAAACAAACCATTGCAAGAACATCATCCACTAAAGCAAAATATGTTGTTCGCCGTAGTCAGTTGTGGACAAGTATTATGGATGCGTAATCAACTCTTGGATTATGGATTCAATTTCAAGAATACCCTATCAACATTGATAATGAGAGTACAATCTGCATTGTGAAGAATCCTGTTTATCATTCCAAGACCAAGCATATTCAGATTAGGCATCACTTTATTCGAGATTGCTATGAACATAGGCTCATTAATGTTGTCAAGGTCCACACAGATGATAATGTAGCTGATCTACTCACAAAGGGATTTGATGTTTCAAGATTCAATCACTTGGTGGTGAGTATTGGAATGATTAACTATTAAGCTACAATTAAGGGGAGGACTTATTAGTTAGTTAGATAGTCCTATGCATTTTTTGAGGGGAGGCAATACCATGTCTTTTTGATGTTTTTGCCATTGTGAAAAAGAGGATGGAAAAGTCTTGCTTATTGTTTATCCGAAAATCATCACGTGAAAGTACCGCTGGAAAGCATCGCTTATGTGGAAAGCACCGCTAGTCTTATCAACGCATCGCTCCAACGGTCAAAAGATGGGGTAAAATTCAAATAACGTAATCGTATTTATTGAATGTGATTTTTAAATCTTACCTATAAATAACTACTCTCCGATTTTCCCTCTCATCTTTATACTTATCAATCTTTTCCATATATCTCTTCTCTTATTCACATTCTCTATTCATCGAAAGAATTTCTCTACATAACCACATTCAATGGCGAATCGCAACACAGTTAGTAAGCATAACATGGTGGCCAATTTGGACAAAACACCGGCCAATGTTCTTTTTCATGACATAATTGATTTTCTCGCTGGATCATCTATCAATTATGCTCTTTTGGTTGAACCTGACATTATTGAACCTTGGATTTAACAATTTTGGGCAACTTCCAGATCTCATATGGAAGATGATGCACCATACATTCAGGCTAAGGTTGCTGGAAAAATTGTTAGAGTTAGTGAAGCCTCTATTCGAGAAGATTTATCGTTTAATGATGAGGAAGGGGCTGTTCGTTTTGATAAGCAAGTTATTTGTGATACGTTAAGGGATATTGGGTATGAAGAAACCCTTGTTTAGTCCACACTGGAAGTACCTCGTTCATGTCTTACTTCATTGCATAAGTTCAAAGAGTACTTCATGAGAGCAATTTGGATCCAATATCGCATCTGCTCTAGTAGGATTAGCTACCAATCGCCTCTTCAACTTTTCAAGACTGATTTTAGATGGTATGTTATCCCATATCTCCAATGGTTCACCATGGTTAATGTATCCAAGATTTGTTCAAGTTTTCTTGAACAAACAACTTCAGGATGTACCAAAACCTTCAAGTTTGTTACCTGTTGTGGTACAACCCCCAAAGATATTCACTTTCATGGATAAGAAGAGTGATAAATTCTCTGGAAGGGATATTCCTTTGACTACTTCTATGATGGAGATAGTGCAAGCAGTTAGAGCTGAAGCTGCTGCAAGTGAAGAACATGAGCTTTCGGAAAGAGAAGGTGCTGCTTCTCTACAAGGTACTGCTTCACAGGAAGGTACTGCAGCTCCACCTACTATATCTCACTTAGATACTGCTCATGGTGATTCAGAACCTGAGGTAAACCCACCATCCTCTCCCAATGATTACACTTCCACAGATGGGTCTCAAACATCTGGAGTAGATGAGGGAGCTATACCTCCTGAGGGGTTGGTTCTGGATAACTATGTCTTGACAAGGGAATTGGTGAGATTGAATAAAGCTACTGAAGCTCACGCTGCAAAACTTATAAGGTTGAACACCAAGTTTAAAAGATTGAAGAAATTTGTCTGGCCATTGGTTCAACATCAAAGATTGTGGGTCAAGTCTCAAAGGAAGAAAGGAAGGAAGTTTACGAAGACTTCAAAGGGCAAGAAAATCCAAAAGTAGTCTTCATTCCAATTGGGGAGGATATTGGAGCAGGAGAATTTGAATGAATATGCTGAACATTATGAAGAACCAGATGCTCAAACTTATTAAGAAGCTGAAATTGTTGATAAAGAAGCTAAAGAAACTGAGCAAACTGAGCCTAAAGGTACTGAGCCTCAAAGTACTGGTGTACAAAGTACTGATGATCAAGGTGCTGGTGATCAAGGTACTGCTGCTCTTCAAGGAACATATAGACAAGAGCGTATTACACCAAGAACCTTAAATTTTGAAGAAGAAGCTGGTCCTTCAACAGTCCTAGGAGAAGAGGAAGCTGACACACCCAAAGTAGAGCACACTGCAAGTGATGATGAGACTGTTGCTCAAATATTGCAAAATCTATCAAGACCAAGAGGTGTTAGTATTCCAGGAGTTGCTGAACAACAACCTCAAGTTTCTCAACCTTCCTTAGATCCTAAAGATAAAGGAAAAGGTAAATTGGTTGAAAAAAAGAAGAAGAAGAAGAAGCTCACTTTGGCTGAAATAAGAGCTATTGAAGTGGCTAAGAATGAAGAATCTGCTAAGAAGTTTCAAGCCGAATATGATGCTGAAGTTTCTATACCGGAAAAGCCAGCTGTTATACCACAAAGACGACCTAGTATTGCTAAGGAAAGGAATGCTATGATGGCCTATCTGAAGGGTAGAGGTTATACAGGTCTGCATAAACTAAAATATATAGAGATGAAAGACTTGTATGATGCTGTTAGAGAAGCATATCAGAAGGAAGTTGTTGGGATTATTCCTTTTGATGATGAAAAACAGAATGAGGATGCAAGAAAAAGAAGCTTAAAAAGAAAAAGAACTACTAAAGATGAACAGTCATCAAAGAAGACAGAATTGAGATCAGATACAATTGATGAGCTGAGGAATTATCTTAGAGTTGTAGATTTTGAGAATCCTAAGTCCAAAGATGTTGCAGTAAAGAAATCAAAGATATCTACATTTGAAGTTGTAGAATTAAAAGATGGAAACTATCTGATGTTCCATAGAGAAGATGAAAGTTTTAGAGTATTTAATCTGCTATGGGATATATTACACATAATAGATAGAGAGGATCTGTTTCATCTATATCAACTAGTGCAAGAATATTTTGAACACATTCCATCAGATGGAATTGGTTTAGTCTTGCTTGGTGATCTCATAACCATCTGGGAAACTGAAGAAACAAGCACTGATGCAATCTGGCAAAATCAAGAAGTTTGGGAGATTACCAGCTGGAGATTCTTTGAAGAATCTGGAGTGCATGTTCTGGAGCTGGAAGATGGGACCATGATTCATATGTTAGCAGAAAGAAGATATCCACTTACAAGTGATCTTATGAGAAGAATGCTAGATCATGGTATGGAGGTTGAAGAAGAGAATGAAACAGCTCTCATGGTCATTGAATTGTTTATCAGATGGACATCTATGGCTGATGATGAAGCATAAATACTGGCATGATTTATAATTGTATAAATTTTTGAAAAATCAGTACTTTATTCAAAGTACTGTTGGATAAAACATTACTTTAACCAAAGTACTGCTTGCAGCATAAAACCAGTAAATGATTTTTAATAAAGAATAAGCAAACTTTTGTTAAGTGCAAAATATTTTGAAACAAAAGTTAACATCAACCAATGGTTTTTGAGATGGTTTTAATTGGTAAAAGTGCTTTGCACTAACACAACAAAAGGTTATCAGTCCACCATGTCTAACAAAAGGATTGGCTAATGCATGAGCAAACGGCTCTGGTAAAGATATCTCAAATCCGTTGGATAGTTGACAACGTGCTAATAAGTTGTATGGTAATCAACTCACCATATCTGCAATAATGAAGAGTTGGCTAGCCCACAAGAAAAATGGCTTGTGGTAAAGGCTGTGGAAAAACCATTTATATGGTAATTAGTTCACCATGGTTGTAAGAACTAACTAGTCCAAAAAGTACGGCTTTTGGTAAAGACAAAACAAACCGTTGATAGTCGATGATTTGCTAAAAATCATATGGTTATCACTGTACCATGGTTTTACACACCTAAACATTGGCTACTCCAGAGTTAATGGCTTTGGTAAAGAGACATCAAAATCCATTAAATTTTCAATGATTCACCTCTCACAGGAGTTTACACACCTGGAAGTGATGAGAATAGACTAAAACTTTATGATCTGATGTACAATTTGCCATATGTTGATGAGTAGCTAAAAAGATGAAGATTGCTGATAGTTGCTAAAAAGGATTGCTTATAAAGACTACTTTGATGATGATAATACAAGCACAGAAAGTAAAACATAAATCTGAAGATAAAGACACAATCTTTTCATGAAGACAAAGATGTTAAAGATACAAATACAAAGGAACTTGAAATCAAGCAAATAGAATTCAATTTAGGGGAGGATTGTTGGGATATGAAAATTACTCAAGAATATGAAAGTACTGAAGATGGTCAAAGTACTGCTTATGTGAAGGTCAAAGTACTGCTCAACATCAAAGTACTGCAAAGCTAAAGAACTGTTATATCGTTTATGGAAAGCTTTGTTATTCTAGAATGTTCTTAGTTTAGATTACTTGTCGTACAAGGATTAGAGTTGTAAACCGACTAGGGTATTCCTTATGCCTATAAAAGGACCCCTAGATTGGCATTAAAGAGACGATAACATACATTCTTAGAATACGACTTTAGAGAGAATATTAGAGTTTATCAAGTTCGATATTAGAGTTGTTAGGGTTGTTAGTGAATCTGTGTATCAAGCAGGTTCCAAGTATTAATAAAATCGTTGAAGTTAAAGTTATTCTTCTTAGCTTTATTGAAGTAGTTTCCGCATACTTAGTAAAGTTATATCAGTGTTTCATTGTTAGTAACTTAGGATTTATCCGAGGTTGCTAAGCCCTTACAAGCTACATAGTTAGTTTGGTCAGAGTATATCGATCCAACAAATGGTATGGAAAGTGTAGATGGAGTTATGCCTACAATGTGTTTAATGATAGGCTTAAGAGAGTTGGAAGTGTTGATATAGTTCTAAGTTTATTGTGGAAAACTAGAATGGGGGGTCGAATAGTTTTACCAATTAAAACTTCGTTTTAAAATACTTAGATCGACTTGTGTCAATCTATTTAGATGTGTATGTTGGACGTTGATAGATAGATATATAAAAGTGTAATGAAAGATAAAGAGTAAGAAGCACATAACCACGACACGAGTATTTATAGTGGTTCGGCTACAAGGACACCTTCTTTGCCCTACTCCACTCCCCGAGTCACTTACTCGAGAGTTCGTAATCACTACACGACACCAACTCCTTATGGCGGAGAAGCCTTCACAACGTCGCCTACTCTTTTTCCGGTACTAAGCTAACCACCGGGTTCTTTCACCAAGGTGAACCACACCTACACCTACCACAATAGCCTAGTGTTTTATGTGAAAACATATGTAAAACCCTAAAAATCGTAAACGTGTTAAAAGACCATTATACCCTCGAATTATAATCAATAAAATAAAGCCATGATCGATAAGTTTCACTAAGTACTTATGATAAGTAATTTATATAGAAAATTGGAAAAAAAAATAAAATCTTACATTATATTGAAAATAAAAGTAACACAACACAAGTCACTTACACATTTAAACATTTGAAATAAAATATGACACAAGTGAAAAAAGGCAAGAAATAAATTTGATTTAGTCATTATTGTGCTTTCTTTTTTTTTCGAGATCACACGCCCATACCCAAATTTTGTGGCCTCATTTACTCCTAATTATCACCTTATATTCTCCTTGATTATCTCCATTTGTCATTCAAAAATAGAACACCAAAACCCTAACTCTCCCAAGAAACGTGTGGAAGAAAAGTATTCCTCCTCCATCTTTTCTTGCGACAAGCGATCAAGAAAAGGATCCAAGGCTTCGTTTGAAGGTGAAATCACGTATATAGCGCAAAAGGCCGCTTGGGTTTTCGGTCGTGGTAGTGTGTTGTCGCTGTCAGGGTTAGGAAGCACAAGAGAGTGCTTGGTTGGTGTTTTTGATCCTTGTTTCCTTGCTCTTTCTCACGCTACCGTGTAACAACCTCATGATCTCGCTCTTTCCATTTTGGTCTCTCAACTGGTCGTGGCATAGGTCTCGCCATGCGCTTGCTTTGTATCCCATAAATCATGTTATATCAAATGTTAAAAAAAACTAAGATATTAAAGCCTAGTATTATGCTTCATAAAAATCATAGTATATATTAGGTGTATGTCGATGATATGTACTTCAAGAATTAGTTGAATCGATTTGAGAACTATCTTAACATACCCCAAAAATGATAATGAATTGGTTTTGATCTTAGTTT